>VDFB02096575.1:0-31930 GCA_007258455.2 Sequoia sempervirens | reverse complement strand
TAGCAATGCAATTCCTTTGTTAGTGGTGCACTTTCCTATAGACACAAAAACTCAACAAAAAACAATAGAATTTCTTAAAAAAATGTGTTAATTTCTTCAAATCCACCCTCCTTCTAGAGCCAAAATGTGAATGGTGATCCTAGACTTGCACAAACACAAATAACCAACACACAATTAGCCCAATATGCAAGTTAGAAACAACATTCCCCATGAAATTCATTTGAGATATCAAGAACAAGAAATAAATGAAGAACATAAACAAAAACTAGTTAATCTTGCTCAAAATAAACAAACTCTTAATCCCATGGGGGAATTGGACGAACAATGGATAAAAAAATTCAAAATATCAAGATAATGACTTTGCATAAGTTGTGGATCCAAAATCCAAATGAGAGCCTCTTATTTATAGAAGAGAATGATGGAGGAAGAGAGAAAATGGATGAATGTGGGATAAAAGACCAACCAATAACATTAAGCCACTTGTCAACATGTGAGTGGACAAAGGTGGAGCACATTTTGGTCATTGTGCACATAAATGATATTAGGTGGAATTTCAAATTTGGAGAAGTGACAAGTTGGAGGGAGATAAGAAGTGAAGCTAATGCCACTTGGCTCAAGGCAAAGGACATGTAAGAGGTTTTAAATGCCTTCTTGGATGTACAAACCCTTTTGGAGGGATTTTTTGAATTTGTAGAATATTCCCTCTTTGATGCCTTTTTGAAAGTAAATAGAGATCTAATAAGTCAATTAAAATGATTTTCATGAGCAAGTTGCAAAAGCTAAAGGATTTGATGGATTAAGATTAGCATTAATCAGGATTTGATTAATTAAGATGAAAATTAGTTGATTTGACAAATTGACTTAGACTTTGGATTAATTTAAATCAAAATGAGAGGAAAATGATTTAGACTTAATTAAATAAGGGTTTGATTTATTTAATTAAAGATAGTGGTGTTAGATTAAATCAAATAAAGATTAATTTATTTAATTTAAGGGAGGTGACTTTAGAGATTAACTAAATAAACTAGATTATTTAATTAAAAAGGGGACTATAGGACTAATTAAATAAAATGATTAATTTAATTAATAGGAGAGAATGACTTAATCAAATAAATTTTATTTAATTAATTAAGAGATGAAATATGATGAATTTAATCAAATAAAAAATTATTCAATTAAATAATTAGCAAAGGAGATGATTCTAGACGAACTAGTGTTAGTAAATCAAGATCAGGTGTATAGGATCAATCTATACATTTTTTCGTGTCTAGAATATCAATAATCACCTTTTTAAGGAGATTGCAATTGACTATTAAATATTAAATTACAACAATAGATATAATTAAAAAATTTGTTATATCCTCCTTATAGTTGAGCGAACCATTCTTGGTATATATATATTTTTGCAAGTGGTAATTAAATATTAAATTAATAATAAAAGATATTAATTGAATTCCATCAATTTAAATTTGAAACCTTTGATAGGCTTAACATAAAAAAAAAAATGAAATGGGAATTGCGTCGGAGTTTTGGAGGTGGATACTTTCGTTTGCTCACCATCTCACATGTTGAAATGCCCAAGACAAGGGCAGTCGAAGGGATTCTTGGAAATGGAGGTTGAATGGTGGTTTTTTGTTTTTAAGTTCTCTTTTGAGGGTTCATCATCTCTTCTTCCATTCGCTTTGAGCTCTAATGTTTTTCTTGGGGAAATTGTTTTTGAGAAATCCTCTATATTATCTTTCTTGTTCTGCTCAAACATTAAGTTGGTCAACTCTATTTTCAATTCATCCATTTGCCTCTACTCTTTATCAATCATTCTCTTTAACAAAAAATCTCTCTCTCTCTCCCTCTCTCTCTCTCTGTAATCACATTTTTAAGGTCTGAGCTCATTCCATTTACATTTGTCACTTCTCCTTATTTGTGGTGACTTCTTCAATTGACAATTTTTGAATATCCACTATGAGAGCTAGACATGGCTAAGTCTCAAAGTAACCTGCATATCATTTTCTCAAGAGCTAGTGATTCCTAATTCTTGAGTTTGCAAATATATCTCTCTTTTTTATGAAGATAATGGTGGTCTATAGTTTGATGTGATTTCAGAATATCTGAGTTTAGAGCTTCCAAGATTCAAATTTTCTTCATAGGCAAGTCATGCGGAACTAATTCTATGATTATCTTTGTAGCGATGAATCCAATAAAGTGAATTCTTTTGAATAGAAAAGTAACTCTCTAATTCATCTCATCTTTCCAAAAGTAAAGAAATTTTGGTATCAATTTATTATCTAGGGTCACACTGTAAAAGATTTACCTATGTGGAAAACCAAATCCCGACCTTTTCTTGCATTCAAGTAACCTCTATCAACTGTCATACTTTTGAAACTGAATCTTGAATGAAATTTTTGAAAACATTAGGAAAAGCTTATTTTTTTTGATGAGGCCAAGAATCCTCTCTTCTTCTCTCTTTTACTTAGATTTTGAATCTATGCAAATATTTCGCTAATCAAATTCTTAAAGGAATGTACAAATGTTTAAACTTAAAATCCTTAATGCTGATTGGATCATGTTAGAATAGTAGGGCTAGATGTTGGCTTAAACTTGATCTATAAGTAACCATTATCATAGTTTTTTAAGTGCTTCCTGCTTAGCTTATTAAATAAAACATAAGGCCTTGATTATTGGGAAAGGAAAAATTTGCTAGAGCCTCTTATTCCTTGTTCATCTCTAAAAATCTAAATAGGAAACTTCCTGGAAAACAAGTCTTTCTCTTACTCTTAATGAGTCTAAGGAAATCAAATGCTCGTATGGTGTGAATTGATAATGAACCAACTCTCACTCTCTTTTATTATCTAACATAAATTGCTAAATCTGGAATCTAGAAGAAAGATTTAGAAACATGTCTTGAAAATATAAAACTTGAACCAAGTGTTATAATGTGAGTCATTGAAATATAAAATCCTATGGTTAAGAATTAACCTCAACCAAAGAGAAAAATGATAGCCAAACATGATATAGTAAAATTAGACCTTGAGATAAGTGTTATCATGTTGAGCAAGGGTGAGAGTGTTGATGACATAGGAGTGCCAGAAATATAAAAAATCCTTGGCCAAGGTATGATGCCAGTTAGGCATTGGCTAGCTATCATGAACCAAATATAATTTTGGTCAGAATGATCCTTTTGGTTAGGAGGTAACTACAGAGGATGGATCAACCAGTGGTATGGGTTCATGACACCAGGCTCAGAATGGCATGATGATAATTTGATCCTTATTGATTTCCCTCATGAAGGGTTGGGTTCTTCAGTTGAAGAAACTCAGGAGACTAGTAGGTCTTGGTTGGGTGGTAAAGCCCTTGATGATAATTCTCTTTTCCTCATTGATTAATATTCCCATGTATATCAACATCGAGATGCAATCAAATGTAATTCTTCCTCACTCATAATTCTAGGTACATACATTTGTCAATTAATGTTTACTTTCATTAAAGCAATACATATTATTTTAAGTTAAATGTTCATTGTAAGAATTTGTAGTTGTTCAATTAGATAGTTAAATGTTTCATTCAGTTGAGATGGAAAATTATGGAAATTAGTTATTGAATATTAAATTACTATTTTGTTTAAAACAAAACCCTTGTTGACAGTTAATTAATTATTTTTCTTATGTGAAATGTTTGGTGAAATCATTTAGTTGTTTCAATTTAGTTGAAACTGAAAACTTAGAAGTTAGTTGAAATTTAAATTGATTTAGTTGAAATCGATTTGGAAACCCTAGAATAAAAATGAGTTAGTTATTTTTAGCAAACAATTGGTAGTTAGAATCTCTCCATAACAATAGATGAATATGAGATGTTACGATTCTCGATCGACTAATTACATTTTGGCTAGCTACAAATGTTAATGTTATCATTATTGTAAAAAAAACCATGTGAAGTTTGAATATATACCAGAATCAATAGTTCTTGTATTTCTACTACGTTTGTGGAAGTCTAGAAGTGTTTGTGGTAATTTTTTGAGGTTTGTTTCTCAGAAGAAGAATATGCACTATATTGAAGTTTCATTGTTTTTGATGATGTATTCTACTACTATTCATTATTATTGCTTGTGGTTCTGAAGATTAGTAAATATACTCAAAAGATATGTAAGTTTCTTGATTTTCATAATAATTGGTTCTTAGATGAAGCATTTAGAAATGTTAGTTTGAAGACTATAATTCTTGAATAAATGTGAAAGATGGTTGAGGGTTTGTGCTAAAGAAAGGAAGCATGCACTAGCTAGAGGAAGTGTGTGAAGGAAAAATAGGACTAGTTAAGATCATGGTATGAAGTGCATGACATCATTCTACTCCTATGATAATGCATTTGATTTAGCGTCAAGCCAACTACACATTTCATATCATTTTGAATTAAGGTTTTTTCTTTGGTCGACATGGCTAATTGTGGATGATGTTAAAATATTATAGGCCAACATCAAGATGTTTATAACATTATGGAATGGATATATATATTTTTTATCATTTCATGAAAACAAAGGGTGTGTGAAATGTGTGAGTGTATGGTGTGTGAGTTCAGAAGAGAGGTTAAGTGAGCTGAGAAAAATTAAAATATCATGTTCACATAGATATAGTATGTGTTTTCCTATTGATATTTGAAAAAAAATCCATATTATTTTTGTAATGTGAGGTTGGAACCTCTTGATATAAGTTAGTGCTCAGTGGTTGTGTTGAAGCTCTATCTAAGGGGATTGGTGTCTCATGTAGGTTGGTTCCCACAGATAAGAATTCAAGGGGATTGGAGTCTCTTGTAGTTGGTGCTTGCAAATCAAAATCCAATGGGATTGGTGTCTCCTATAGGTTGGTAGCTACAAATAAAAATTCAAGGGGATTGGTATCTCCATTCAGGGTTGTAATTCATGTGGGTTTGTGCCTACAAAATTATTGTAAGATCTATATTATTTTATGAGGTTGGATTTGGGTAATAGATCCAAGCAACTTTTCTCATCGTGGTTTTTCCCTTTTCAATTTACAAGTAAAGTTTGTGTTCTCTTGTGTGGATGTGTTCATTACTTGTATTGTTATGGGACTTTTTCTTGGTAAAAAGAATGTAAAATATACTAAATTTGTAAACAAGTTGAAATAAATTAATAGAGTTATATTATTTCACTAGTTGATTATTAAAAGAAGTGTAGTATTATTTTAAAGGGATGTGACAATTGGAACAAACCTTTGAATTATTTATAAACCGTGAATAAACTAATTATTGGGGTAAGTTAGGGGAAGAGAATAAATTTATAGAAATATTATTGAAAGTGACATTTTGGTTTAGTAGGTTGTGAGCATTGGAGAAGGGGGTACACAGAGTGTTTCCAACTTGGGGTATAGAGTGCACCTAGGATTGTCTTGGCTAGGGTTGTTGTGCATGTTTAGTATTTTTACTCTAGAGCATGTTTATAGATATTTGGGAAGCATCTTGTTTGGTTTTGGATAAGAACCTATTCCTCCTAAATTTCTCAGAAGCTAAAGAGGTTGACTCTAAAATCCACTCCAAGAAATCATTGTGATTATCTTGTAACAACATCAACCATCATAACTAGAATTACTTGTGAATTAACAAGAAAGTAAATAACCACATGCTGAAAATGATGTTTTTTTTCATATTTCATTTCTTTACATGAACAATATTAAAGTAGAAACAACAATCATTACAAAGTATAATTGAATTTGAAATGCAAAATTATAACAATGAAATTATGACAATAATTTTCTTTCATATTACATACATGCATTGCATTAAAGCAACATGTTTGCAATTACACTAGTATGGGTTATAAAATATTCCTTATCTAGAATCCTACATCTATCTCACAAGTCTTGGTAAGTCATGTGCTAGAGGGAGAGCATCACCCAAGTGCTTTTCCTCTAACCACAAACTGACAGTCCCCCATAGACCTTCCATCTACAAGTGGCCCTATCCTTCATGAAGAGTATAGATAGAGGAAACCAAAAAGTTTCATTACATATGAGTCTTATTGTTGTTCCCTACATAATCCAATTGACCATACAAATTTAGAATTTAATCTAACTAAGTATGACCATTTTGCCTCAATTATGAAATCTAGAACACTGTGAATGGAAATGCAAGCAAAGAATTTTGCATCACTTTGGCCAAATTTTTTAAAATAAAAGAAACTTCCATAGTAAATGTATTTTTGTGTTCACACACCTCTAAATCAACTTGAAACGATATCCATCCTATGGTTTATCACATATTTGACTCATTTTACTAATCATCTAATTTTTTATTAAAATTTAAGACCAAATATGTATTTATTTAGATATTTTCAATAGATGGAAAGTTATTGAATTATAATTCTAACAAAAAACTTCTACTTTGCATACTTTAAATTCACATATTTTTCCTACTACCATGTGCTCATATGTCCTTACAATTACTTCATGAATATAAATACTCCCCTAAATTTCAACATACAACATTTAACTCTTTTATAGGTTAAAGCACATTTCAGATAGTGTCACCTTCCTACCATGGACTCATGATTCTAGGACTATTACTAAAAGGTCTTGAGAACTTGTAAATATTGATAAATAAAAAATTTTATCCACTTTCATATTGATTGAACACAATAATATCATTATATATTTCTAGTTTTTTTGTGTTTTCACTCTGGCTTCATTCAAGAGAATAAATTAATATGAAAAATGAAGGTACACCATGTTATCTATTTCTTTTTATAAGAATAATCACATATATATGGAATCTATGACATAATAAAAGCTTTGAGTAAAATCTAATTACTCATAGCCATAATAACCAATCTAGGCATCAAGGTTTTCACACATATTTACAAATATATCCAAAATAGACTATACACACTTATGTATCTATATATATATACATATCTATTTATATATATAAATATCATTCATATATTTATGTTTTTGAATAAATAAGAATATTTCTATTCATTTCAAACCAATAAGATAAATGATTCAATAAAA
Organism: Sequoia sempervirens; assembly: GCA_007258455.2. Lineage (NCBI taxonomy): Eukaryota > Viridiplantae > Streptophyta > Pinopsida > Cupressales > Cupressaceae > Sequoia > Sequoia sempervirens. The sequence continues at coordinate 24,917 of VDFB02096575.1, read as the reverse complement.
TCATATATATTTGTTTCACCCTAAACTTGAAATTTGTTCCCTTAATTGTGACATCATATAAAACTAGAACGATAATAAGATTGTCAATATAATAATAATACATATATACTGACTTATTTTCTTTGTTGTCCTACATAGACAAAATAAAGATTTTAAATGATTTTATTCATAGGTAAGTATACTCAACCAAGTTCATTTTCTCTTGCACAAGCATATATTTATATGTATAAAATTTCCTTTTCTAAAAAAGTTTTGAATTCATGTCATCTTATTACTAGTAAAATAAGGAGAAAATATATAATAAATATACCTAGAATATGTTATAATTCCTCTACAAGATCAAATTTCTATCCCCTACATACAACTAACAAAGGTCATGTTATGCCTTGCATAACCACCCATTTTCTTCTTGGTCAAAATGGAGCCCCTGTTGTTGTCTGTGTTTTTCTCTCTTGTTTTTTCCTTTTTTTGGGTTCGTTCTATTTATGTGGGTTGTTTTCTTCCCTAGGTGTTGTTTTGCTTGTTTTGTCTCTAGCAGGTTTCGGGTCTCAATATGAAATTTGGACATTTCTTGGAAGGTTCCAAGTCCATTATAGTTCCCTGGCCCTGTATGCTTTGTGTCTCATTAGGATTTGGGTCTGAATCAGATCTTGGACCTTTTCTTAAAAGGTCCAAGTTAGATTTGGTTCCCCAATCCCACTTCTTTGTTGTCCTATCGAGGATCGGGTCCTGATTTAAACTTTAGACCTTTTGTTAAAAGGTCTGAGTCCACTTTCTGTTCCCACCCCCACTTTTTATTCTTGTGGTAGGATCAAGGATTAAACCCAAACTTGGAATCTATTTCCTAGATTCAAAATCTGATTTTCATCGCTCACTTTATGTTCTTTCTTCTATTAACCTACTTCAATCCACTCAAGGATGGAGGTCCTATTCAAACCTTCCCCATATGGTCCAATTTCTTGTGTTCACCCCAACCCCAAACTTCTGACCACCAACCACATTAATGGTGGACTGGTTTGCATGAGGGGCCAGTTTATAATTAGATTTCTTGCTCGAATTAGGTCACAATTGGATAATGCTATTATGAATTTAGATTGTGGGGCTCTCATAGAGTATCTATTGCATTACGGAGTGGTGTGATTGATTTCCTATTGGTTTCTCACCCTTGTCATATCTCGAGGTTGGTTTTTTCTTCATTTTTTCTTCATTTTCTATTTTCTTACTTTTGTTGTCTGCTTGGTTTTTGTTTTTGCCTGCTTATTTCCATTTTTTTATGTGCTTGTGTTTTTTTTCCCATTTATACTTTCATTTTTCTCTCATTTGATGGTGCCCCTTTTTGAGTTGTGGATTAAAGATCCCAATCATTTTCTGGTCGGGTTTATTAACCCCGACATGCCTTTTTTCTTATAGGATTTCCTTTTCTTATTGTACCCTAGGGTTCAACTAGGGTTTTCATATGATAGTTTTGACCTATTGGACTATTTTTTTTATTCATTGAAAATTTCCTCACAGGGTTCACAACCCCACTCTTCCCCTTTGCATGATGATCAAACTCTAGGATCACTTCTCAATCATAAAATATGAAGCTCGACTTCACGAAATTCATAACATATCAAATTTTCCTTTTCTTCTATTCAAGACTTAGAGTTTCACTTGGACCATCTGTTGGTTTGGCCTAATCTAGGATTTGTTCTCAATCTCGATCTCTAATCCTTTTGGAAATACATTTTACCATCCTTGCAGGATCTAAAGTTTTGATGGTCCCCTTTGTTAAAAGTGTAAATATCTTGTGTGAACCCACTCCCGACTTTCAACAAGATTAATGTTGTAGTCCTTCACGTCTCCATGAAGCTGAAGGCTCTCCTTACAACTAATTTGTTTAGGACTTCCAATCCCAATCGGACTTGGAATCAAAGGTCTCAATTTGAGGGTTAGTTTTGACCTCGACACCCACGCACTGTGAGACCTTTTGGGACCTTGAATCCCAACTACATTTTACTAAGAGGGTTCAGATCCTGAGTCTATTCCTGATTTTGATCTTCACCAGTCTAATGAATAGTCCTATTGAATATATGGGTTTTGATTAGACTCTTTGATTTACAATCTAGTTCACAGGTCCATTCTCGAACCTGATTCCCAACAAGAGAAAAAACTTCTTTGTATTTTGAGGATGTTCTTATGGGATTTGAAAGCCCGATATCACATAATTGAAGGTTCACTCTATGGCCAATTTTATGAATGATCCTTATAGAATTGTGATGGGAATTTTTTTTCTTTAGTTTCACTATTTGTCTGAATTAGGCGAGGAATTTGGTGCTGAGGAGGTAGAAAAAGAGAAAAAATCCAAGAAAGTGAAGCCTGAACAATTACCTTTCATAATGGAGTACAAGTTTTAGGGGGTCCCAGTAGTATCCAAATTCACCTCCAATGTCATGAAGATACTTTTTCAAAAAGATTCCTTTCCTAGGGATAAGAATATAGATACCTTAGGTTTGGCTCATGTTACCTCATTTTTGGTGGTATTCCAGTGCCCAAAATTCATAGTGGCGGTAGCAAAGGCCTATAATCCAATCAAGAGAAAATGCATTGACCATTGGGGGAATGAAACTATTGACTTAAAATTAGCAATGATAAGGTTAGTTTTTGACTTGCCTCCACAACCTAATCCCATAACCATAATTGAGGCTTAGGAAATTCAATAGCATGAGGCAGATGTCAATACCCATCAAAGGTATCTAAACAAGAATTGGCTCAAAATAGAAAGGAAATCCATCGCTAAGAATCCCACTAAATCCAAGAGGTCAGATTTTTACTCTAAGATAGGAGACATTATCACATTACTATGTAGGGAATTTGGCAACAAGGACTCTCATATGTATGAAGTTTGGATGTTCTACTTCATATATTTCATCTTGAAAGGGGATTTTTATTTAGATTGGGGGAAATGGTCTCTGAAACTATCAAAAATCAAATCACTAAGGTAAAGGATTCCAAGGAATTTTTCATGTCCTCATACATCATCTATTGTACTACAAGGATGGGGAACTTCCTAGGGCTAAATATTATGGGTGTTAGTGGAGAAGGACCTAGAAAAAGTAATATTTTGGAATACTATGATCAGCTAGACCATATGAAAGTAGAAAAACATTTCAAAAGAGTAAACGATGCTTTCCTATATGCAGTGATCAACCAATTGATAGGTGACAATGGATTCATGTTGTCAAAGAAGGTAATGGCCTTGGTTAATGATTAGGGTCCAAACTGGTTCATACAGTACCCTAAGTCTACATACATTTGGATATTTGTTTATGATAAGGCCTTGCTCTTGTTGCCTTGATGTTGCAGTGACAAGCTAATCTTGATTGAATTTTCTAGAAAAATGATGGAAATTAATGCAATTTTTTCTAGAAAGCATAAGGTAGGGGGCATGAAATATCCCTTTGATCTTTGTTTTTACTCATGTTCATTAATGGAAACTACTAACCACATAGGAGTTACATGCTATAAACATGAAGCAATATATTACAAGAAAGGATTTCAACCTAAAAGGTAAAATGAATAACTTGTATGTATCTCTTTTATCACACCATGAGCCCAACATTGAAGACTTTTGGACTGATTTACAAGATGCATTTGAGGTGAGGAAGAGAAGATATGAAAGATTGACAATCCCACATATAAGAGATTTCAAAATAAAAGGAGATATACCAGAGGGGATGCTAGATGATGGATTGACACTTGATCCTCAATATGATAAAGATCGGGTTGGAACTAGTGCTTTGGATCCCATCAACTAGATGGAAAAGGAGGAGTGTTCCATTGTGAAGTCTCTACAATAGTGGTATAAAAGAGCCTCAAGTGGATTGAGCTCCTTATCGAGACTTACCAAATTAGATCTTCAAGGAAGAGAAAAGACTTCAAGGAAATAACATCTTCTACCACAATCCCTAGGGAATATAAAATTTTAAAGAAGACTCCACATCAAAAATTTGAGGAGGACCTGACAATGGAGAAGGTGGTAGAGGCTTTCCAAAAGGCCTTTGTGACATATTTGGCTACATCTATAGGAGTTTTTTTTGGGTTGGGAGTGCAGTCCATAACAATTTTATACCCTTTTGAGGGTACTACTTCAGAACAACCCACCACCACCACTTGTCAGAAAATGTGACAAGTAATAGAAGAAGACAAAGAGACACTAATAATTGATGTTACAAAATCCCCTTCACTATCAAATACTAAAGAGGTTCCCCTAGAAGAAGAGAAGGAACAGGGTGATGAAGAAGATGAGCTAACCAAGTCTCCCGAGAGAACAAGGTTCAAGGAACTAAAGATAGCTAAGGATATTGATTTTGAGGAGGTGAATGGTGGAGCAGAGAACCCAGAGCATGTTCTCATCGAGGACAACCAATGAGAGATAATTGAGAGTGATGAGAGATAAGCTACCTTGGATAGGGCTAAGAAAGAAAAGGTTGAGCAAGAGGAAGCTCAAAGGAAAAATATGGAATAAGAGAAAGCTCAAAAACAATATGTTGAGTAAGAATAGAGAGAAAAGGAGAAATTTGAGAGGGAAAGGGTAGAGAAAGAAAAGGTTTCCTCATCAAGAAAGATTGACATAGGGAAACCAATTGAGGAGATACTAAGGGAGACCCCTCAAAAAGAACAACAGATGAAAAAAACCATAGGGGATCCCACATGGTTAAGATTGAACTTGGAGAAGACACAATAGGTTGTGGCTCAACCCCTTCATTGGTAGGAAATGATGAAGGAAATTGAAAAGATGAAGCCAAAGAAGAATTGAAGAACCGTAAACTTAGATCGAATAAATGATGTGGGAGAGTTGGAGGCTAAAATTGCAACACCATTAGTGGAAAAAGATGACCGGGAGTTCCAAGCATCAGATTATCAACTAATAATGGTCAACTTTGGTATGAAAACCTATAGCCAACAAATTTTCCTTATAGATTTGGCAACCCATTCAATAAAGGAAAGGATGGAGAAGGACAAGAAAACAAAGGATGAATTAAAATCTCAGATTGAGAAACTGAAGAGATTCTTGAAGGACCTTTCTTCCCCCACTTTGGAGTATTCATCTTCATACGAAGTACTAGTACTAATGAGCAAGAAGGAAGTAGATGACCTCACTAAATAGAAGAAGAAGGCTCACCTCTTTGATAGGTGGATTAAGAAATTTAAGGGAAAAATAAATAAACTTCTAGCCATAGGATATAAAAATTATGAGGAATCCGGCTCATTGGAAGAGAAATTGGAGCAGTGTACAAATGCAATATGGAAAGAATAAGAAAAATATAGAGAGTATTTGAAGAAACTCAAGGGACTGAATAAGATGAGCACGAAATAACTCAACAAGTCTAGAGTATTTGGAGATGAAGACTCTAGTTATCTTGATAAATGTACTAGGGTGTTATTATTCCATATGGAATTAATAATTGAACACATGATAATATTGCTTAAGTTGCAAAAGGATTTGTGTGAAGAAAAATCCCTATTTTAGAGTTTCATCACCATAGTTATTAGTCAAAATCTCTTGTTGACAAGTCATAAGCTAGATACACTATAGGTCATTAAGGACACATGGAATAATAAGTCAGATGGAATAATAAAGGTTGAAAATAGGGATGAAGAATACATTTTAGACAAGTTGATGAACATTAAGTACGCCATAAAATGGGTCAAGAATGAAATTCATCAACCAAAGAATACAGTTGTAGTGGCTAAGACCTAGTTTGAGAAAAGAAACTTTCAGAATTGATTGGGTAAATGGGCCCAATAAAGAGGTGCTAACCCAAGTGTTAGCCATTTTCAAAGAGCATCAACAACAAAAGACATGATGAGTTTTAAAATTTGAAAAATAGAATATGTTTTTTTGACCTGGAATAAAGAAAGATGCCACTTTTTGAGAATTTCCTATAAAATAGGAGATTGTTGTAGTTGAACTGAAGATCATCTACATCATATTTGGAAAAAGGTTCCACTTTACTTAGTAGCCAATCCTTGCCAGTGTCCACTCTAGTTCCACTTAGTCATGCCTATATTTTTGGATCTGCATGTTGAGTGCCTTAATTTTTTGGATTCCATGTTTCATTTTGGAGGGAAATGTGATTTGCAATGACTATATATTGTAATAATTTACTCTTTATAAAGGTTGGAAAATTGGAGTATGATTTCCAATCCTTAGGCTAGAACAATTTATGATCTTTCTACCCCTAGTTAAATTTCTAAGTTAGTTTTAGGAAGTGATATCAAAGACAATAATTTTTTCATGCACCAGTGAAGTTTGTCAGGTGTAAATGCTACTTATTTGACTAAAATAAATAGGAGTCAGATTCAAATATATCTTTGGTGTTGTTGTGAATGGTATTTTCCTATTTTCTATTGATATACAATTCTTTAATAAATTAATAGAATAAATCTTGTTATGGGTTTTGATGTTGTGAGGAAAGAATCTGAATATGCTGATTAAATTTGCACTATGGATCGATTTAAATGCATAATCATTACAAGCTATTCCATTTATTAGTTTAACTTTAAAGGCTTATTGGAGAATAGCATGTCTGGAGAAAGAAGCACTAAAATATTTGTTCACATTTTCTACTAAAAACCTTAGAATATCTTTTTCTTTTTATTTAAATTTTTTTGTTAGTTAGGACCTTTGAAATCAAAATACCTAGTTTGTTACCATTGACTAGTATTCCCTTCAACATTATAGCCACATTTACCACTCAGTAAAACAACATATTTGTAAACCAACTCCTGTGACCTTGGAAGATAATTGATTCTATGACTAGTTATCTTCTTTAGTTGTCTAAATTCTTGTTTGTATTGATGTGTCATATTGGACATCAACAAAACTTGTGCTAGAAGGAGGGCCTATTAGGAAACAAGATGGAGTGTAATGGTTCTTTCTCTCTCGATTGGTTTGAACGAATCTTGAGATCTACTCCTCGCAAGGGGCCATTTTCCAAACTCAAATTTCTTACCCAACCTAGAATGATATGAGGAAATAGAGTTGCACCACTAGTAATCCCACTTGGATTTCCGCTAGTACCACCACCATTTCAACCCAATCTACCTCCACCAATGGAATTTTTCACAAGAAACCCATCACCCCTAGGAACCATCCTAGGTGGCATCCATGATATGCCAAAAATTTGAGAACATTTTTTTCCTGGATATGCTCATGGAGAATCAAGAAGTAAAAAAGAGCATATCCAAGCCTTCAAAGATGCTTGTGTGAAAGCCTAAATATAACACCGAGATGTATCCTATAGTTTTTTTCCTAATTCATTAAGAAATATGGCCTACAAATGGTATTTGAATTTACCAATAGGATCCATTACTAGTTGGGTAGATTTTGAGACTACCTTTATCAATCAATTTTGGGCTTACATAGACCCAACTATTCTTTACCATCAATTTTCCACCATTAGAAATGAGGCCAATGAACCATTGTCATTGTTTAACACCTAGTTCTAAAGGATGTACAGAAGATTACACGCACTCTACATAGTCACAAAAAACATTACAATTTAGACATACCTCAAAGCCATAGATCCATTGACTCCTCTATTCCTAACCTATACTAATGTAGAAACAATCTTCCTAGCTAAAGTGTATCATCTAGCTGTCAAAATACAACAAAAAATAACCCCTCTACCAAGCAGTATGGAAGGAACCTTACTTTTAATCTAGGGTACCCAAGGATTCCCAAACAAATAACAACAATCAAAAACATGATTACTAATGGCACCCTGCTGATGAATATAGTCCCAAGAATGTCTAAGTATACATATAATTCATTTGTTGAAATACATCCCTCACCCCAATTGACATGGCTTAACAATGGTAGTAACCATGCTCAAACTAATGTATCAAAAAAATATGGGATGTATGACTTCCTCAAACAACATCTTTCCCAAAACAATAGGGGAGGACATAATCCTCAAGTAAATCTTCCATCAACACAATAGATTAACTAATTGGGGACAAGTAGAGATAACAAACAGGTTGCACACTTATCATCTAAGATGGAGAATTTAAAGAAAACACTCTCCCAAGTAACTAATGAGATGGCTTATCTTAGGATCAATCCTTCTCAAAACTAAGATTAGTATCAAAACTAGGGAGGTTGTCAAAATTAGAGTAGTAATCAAAATCAAAGAAATTTTTAGAACCAAAACAGAGGGTATAATCAGAAACCCTACAATAGGAAATGGGATACAAGGCAAAATAATGGTGGGGTCACAAACAATAACCAAACCAATTACAATTAAACTCACACTGCTAATGTAGTAGATCTAAATTTTATGACGTAGGTTGCATGATACTTCTACTCATACCGAGGTGAATCACCTAGAAATGGAAAAGGTGATTAAAATATCTCATGATGATTCCCAATCCACCTAGTCCAACACAAATAGAAATGGTGGGAATATGGATATTTCCATGGCATTTGAGATGGCTAATGATTTTAGATAATCATTTTAGGAAGACAATGAGCATGAGACTGATACTATGATGCTCAATCCTTCCAAACTAAGGGGGGACCTTTTGAAGAATCAAAATAAGGGACCATTTACTACTTCCAAACCCCTAGTGGCAGTCTGGTACCAAAAAATCTTAGAGCTGATAATAACCCTCATCCGATGTCTTCATTTCCGAGCCATAATACTAGAATGATATGGACTACGACTTGCCTAGGGAAATGTGGGAGGTTAAATACAACATATCTTTCTTTGATGTCTTGAAGTATTTCCCCACCCAATGAGAAATCTTAGTGAAAGATTTAGGTGAAGGAGATCGGTCAAGAGGAAAAACTAAAGTAGCTACCAATGTAGATATGAATGCAACCATAAATCAAGGGAAGTCAGGTATCCCTCCCTTCCTATTGAGCTTAAGGATATTTGGAAAGAACTTTCACAATTGCTTGATATATATGGGTACCTCAAGGAATGTCATGCCTTACTCTATCTACAAGAAATTAGGCATGACCCCAATTCAAACCCACAAAAGAGTTATACAACTAGATAAAACTGAGGTGAATTTTGTAGAGGAATTGAAATATGTTCTCATGTAATTAGGATCAAACCCTAGGATCCAAAACTATATCAATATTCAGGTTACTAATATCCCAAAGTTGTATGGTATGCTCTTAAGTAGGTATTGGGTGAAAGTATTGGGATGATATATTTCTCTGGACTTTTCCCACGTGTGGTTGCCATGGAAAGGTTTAGATAACCAAATTAGGATTGTAAATGAGCCTCATTTGAAGTATATGATAACAAAATATGACCATCCTAATGAGGTTTCCCACTTTGAAACTAATCTAGTAGTATACAAAATTGACAAGATTATGACCTTTACAACTATCACTAGAAAAAAACATCACAACCTTTAGAAATTGATGAATTTGTGGCTTCAATCAATTGAAGCATACTAATGCAAAGGTTAAATCAAGATAAATTGGTTCTTGAAGAGGGGGAAAAATTGTGGGAGTTACAACTTCCCAATTGGTGTAGAGTACATTATCAAAACCATTCTACATTAACCTGTCAACCTTGCCAAGGTATTTTGAATCAAGTCAACTAGTAGGAAGATGGCCCACCCAACAATCCAACGTTGGGAGAATGCCATCAAGTTTCACTTGAAATCAATTTTGTACCCATTCTAACAAAGCTAGATAATGTATATAGTGGCTTGGAATCGCTAGGCCAAACACAAGATCTCTTAATGGATTCACAACTAAAGGTTGATGAACCCCAAAAAATCATACAAAGTCATGTCCCTATGTTAGAGGAATTACCAAAGGATCTAGATGTTCCTAAAAATCATGTGATAAACAACACTAAGGAACCAAACATAAAATTGACCCTTCAAACACAACTACCTAAAAAAGATACAAAAGAGGAGCACGTCCACCACAAAATCAATTATGAACACTTAAATTCAATGGATGTAAGTACACACAAGTGAGTGGAGTTGGAGTCAAGTTAATCAACCCCAAGGGGAAAACATAATTTTCCTCTTATAGGTTACAGTTTAGATTCACCAATGTGGCAGAATACAAAGCATTGGCTAGGGGACTCATGTTTTCCCATCAAAAGAAGGTACAATGTCTTAGAGCACTAGGGGATTCAGAGGTAATTGCTAAGAAATTTTGGATTCAATACACTTTCCACAATAAGAAATTGGTAGCATATCAGAACAATATATGGAGTTTAATCAAAGACTTTGATGCATTTGATATAAAGCTAATCACAAGGGAAAATAATCAAATTGTAAATGCACTAGTTGTTGCAACAAGCACACTGGAACCCATGAAACATTCTAGGCTAAAAACGTTCTCTATCGAGTTGGTTTCAATCCCAAAAATTCTTGATAATGTTTGAAACTTTAGGTATTTGATGATCACCAACATATTTTGGCTTTCCTAGCTAATTCAGTGGTCTTTGAGGAGAAAATTATAGATGAAACTGATAGGTATTCGAGAGGATGGGATTCTAAAAGCTTGTACCCAAATGGGTTTATAAATCTCAAAACCAATAGTATCACAAAAGGGATGTTCGCACTAGAACATATATTTGATTCCAACACTAGAGCTAGAGAAAAAATTCTTGCTAATGTTGATGGAGGAAAGTATGAAACCTACCACTTGCTCGATTCTAGCCTCGAAAGGAATATTCTCATCGGAAAAGCCTTCCAAAGAAATATCTGTGACAAGATCATTAAGTTGTTAAAAGAGTACATTGATGCAATTTCTTTGGGGTATGAATATTTGAAGACATTCAACATCTCGATGATAACACACATGATTCCTCTTAAACCTCAAGACAAACCATTTTGTCAAAAGCAACATTTGGTGAATGCTTTGATTGAGCCACTCATTCTTGAAGAGGTATAAAAGTTGCTATTTACTAGAGTAATCTTCCCAGTCAAACACTCAACATGGGTGGCCAATCTGGTAATAGTGCACAAGAAAAATGGAGAAATCGGGTTATACATAGACTTTAGAAACTTAAACAAAGCCTTGAAAAAGGATAATTATTTTGTCCCATCTCTTGAAGAAATACTTTAGATTATTAATGGGTTGCACATGATGCCATTTATAGATGGCTACTCAAGATACAATCAAGTTTTGGTGAAGTATGAGGATCAGATGAAAATGACCTTCAAAACCAAATGGGGAACATTTACTTACCAAAGGATGTCATTTGGCCTAATCAATGTAGGGGCCACTTTTCAATTTGTAATGGATGTTGCATTCAATGACCTGATAAGGAAGTGCATTATTATTTATATGGACAATTTAGCTATCTTTTCAAAAAATAGAAATGACCATGTTGTAGATTTGGAAAATGTGCTTGAGAGATGCATAAAGTTTGGTGTACCATTGAACCTAAAGAAAAGTGTATTCGAGGTTTCAAAAGGAAAATTACAAGGACATGTGATTTTAGAGAAAGGAATTTTCATTGACCCAAAAATAGTGGAATCAATCTTGAAGCTTCCCATGCTTGGTAGCAAGAAAGAGATGAGGTATTTCTTTGGAAAGATAAACTTTGTAAGAAAATTCATAACTAGGTTTGCATAAATTGTTAAACCATTGAATAAAATGATAAAGAAGGATGTCAATATTGAGTGGAGTAATGAGGCTAAGGAAACCTTCTCACAAATCAAGTATTCTATTTCAGAAGCTTCGATCTTGAGTAGTCCAAATTATTTGCAACCATTCTTGATTTATTTATTTGCATTAGAACACTCCTATGCAACCCTCTTCACACAACGGAAAGAAGGGGATGAACGAACAATTGTTTTCATGAGCTCTCCCTTCAAAAATGTACAGGTCAGATATTCACCCCTAGAGAAAGAGGCTTTTGTACTAGTAAGGGCTATTAAGAATTTCCAATATTACATCTTGCTTAGTAAGATAATAGTTATTGTCCTAGACCCTACCATGAAGTCCCTGCTGATGAAAAGTGAACTCAGAGTATAGGGAAGTGGATGAGAATTCTATAGGAACTTGATCTAGAAATCCAACCCATGAAGTTAGTCCAAGGACAAGTTTTATCAAAGGAAATATAAGAGGTGGACTCCAGTATCACATGTCAACAGTATATAGTGCAATCTTTCACTTGTGATCCTTCGTATGTTGATTTAATCTTTTTACTGCTAAACAATAAGTGTCCTGAAGGAATGAATACCACACAAAGAAGGGTGTTGAGGTTGAAAAGTGACCATTACATGATAAAAAATGGGACTTTATTTAGGATTAACTTTGAAGGTATAGACATGAGGTTTTTGGACCATCAACAGGCCAAGAAATTCTTGAACGAATTCCACAAAAAACATGGTACTTGACATGGGTCTGCAGAGGCCATGACACATCAAATCTTCAGGTTTGGTTACTATTGGCCACATCTATTTTGGGATGCACACCAACCTGTATGGACTTGTCATACTTGTCAAACATATGCATCCAAGGAACACAATCTAGTAATGCCCCTGTAACCAATATATGAGGTAAGACCTTTTGCCCAATGGGCATTATATTTTGTTGGAGTGATTAATCCAAACTCCTCTATAGGTCATAAGTTCATCCTAACAACAATAGATTATTGCACCCAATAGATGGAATCCCAAGCATGTAAGAACTATACCATTTATTTTGTCATCAAGTTCTTACAAGATCACATTATCACCATGTTTGGGGTACCATTCACTCTGGTATGTGACAATTGCCTTGCTTTTCATTCTGCATAGTTTATCCAATGGGCTTTTGAATATAAGATTATTTTGAAATATTCTTCAAACTACTACCCATAGGGAAATGGGGTAGCAGAATATGCCAATAAGAACTTGTTTGATGTTATTAAAAAATTGTTAGAACACAATCCTAGGGACACACACAATTGAAATTTTCCTTATGGGTGGATAGAACCAAAATTAAAGCAGTCTTAGGAAAATCTCCTTACAAATTAGTCTATGATCAGAAGCTTGTTTTCCTAGTAAACCTCCAAATCCTAGTCCTATAGTTCATGCAAGAATTTTACACTAATAATGATAGGATAGAGGTTAGGTTAATGAACATATTGAACCTGGAGGAAAATTTTGGCCCCACAGTTGTCGTTGCACCAAAAGATTAACCTATTAATTCCTGATACAACAGTCTGAGTTAATGGATCCATAGGAGGTGGTTAGTCCATATCATGAATCCTAAGGGGAGAATTGACTAGTTTCCAACAATCTCTCCCTCAGTGTTACTTGAGGGGATTTGAACCTGACACCTTTGGCTTTGATACCAATTGTTGGCCCCACAGTTACCGTTGCAACAAAAGATTAATCTATTAATGCCCAATACAACCATCAAAGTTAACGTTTCCATAGGAGGTGGTTATTCCATGTCAAGAATCCTAAGGGGATCACTAACCAATGTTGGAAATTGATAGGTTGTCATTGATGTCAATAGATAATGGAATTTTTTTGATTTCCAGTATTTTGTTGCTCTGGTTATGAATGCCTATTGATCCGGTATTTTGATCTGGACTATCCTATTTTTGTATGATCTTCTTAGAAGTTGATAACATGATTTACCTTGACATCAGTTGCATTCTCTAACATGGTTCCAACTGACTAGGGTGTATGGGTTGTGAGGTACTGTTACTAGTTGATTGTGAATAGTGTTATGCTTTCTCACTGGCTCTATATGTTGGATTTTTGGTCTGAATTCTACCTCAGTAAAACATATCATTACAAGACTTTGTACAAAAGTTTGAGCCTACAAGATGTATTCTACCCTAGAGTTTCATGATGATATGTGAAGGAATTGAATGATAGTATTATGTTCTACAGTCCTCAGTGATTTTTTCTCCTCCACTATGTTATGGGAGATTCTGGATTTTCTCATAATTCATTATCATACCATGTAGTGTCAAAGATAAGTAGTTTGATGTCATCCAAGGGATAATTCAATGAGTTAATAAGTTCTTGTGTTGCACATTTGATGGAATGTACATAGGTTTGGAGTTTTTGTTTAACTTTGGCTGACCCAACTACATATTAATATTAAAGGGATTTGTCTTAGGTCCATGCCGAAAAAGTTACTTTTTGAATTAAGGTTTGTCTAATTAGGCTAATCTAATTGAGAAACATGGCTAAACATGTATATATATGTAAGACATTCTTTGGCGTGTGGTGTGTGGATAGAAAGAGAGGAATTTTGCATGGAAAATTTTGAAAATGAATATGTGCAAATTGTATTGATGAGCAGCTAAGTGAGTTACTCATGCATTGTGCTTCACTGAAATTGAACTCCAACATAGGCAAGGTGCATACTTCATCAGTTCAAACTTATGGTAGTGAGCCATACACTTTTATATCTTGGCAGTCAACCATCTTTTTGTATTCAAGTTGTGAGACTTTCAAGGATAGTGAGTCATGGTTGTGAGCCCTATAATATTCTATATCTAGACATATTATATTGTGAGCTAATCCTCACCGTCATTTTTCCCAGTTTTTTTTTCCATGTAAAAATTCAGGTTTTCATGTATGTTGATGCTTTGTCTTGATTTCATGTTTTCTTTTTGTAATTTAGTCAAATTTTTGATAATTCTTAGATGGATTTTATGTGAGTTGTTTTATGGAATATTGATTCACCCACCTCTTAGTATTCTAGATTTTCAACAATTGGTATTAGGGTGGCTTTAGAATAGTGGTTTACAATTTATAAGAGGAAGGAAATTTCAATTTTTTCCTTTTCCCCATATAAGATGATCTTGATGATTTCCATAATTCTAATCAATATTCTAGTGTAAACCCCCTTTTTTATTCTCTTATGTGTCATATAACATTTCATAAGTAATTCCCATCTTACAATTTCATACAATGCTCTTACAGCTTTTTAAATATATAAAAAGGACAACCCTAGTTCAATTAGGATTATTTAATTATTATCACCTACATCCATTCATAACATGTTATTAGTTTTTAGTTGCACAAATTATCAGGAAATATGCATTGTCTAAGCAATTGGGGTATATTGCATGTTTGAGAGTGTTTTCCTTGATCTTTTCTCTAGTTAAATTAATATCCTTTAAAATCTTGTTTTATGGAGTTTTCATCTTAACTCTAATATGACTAGCAAATAAAATGACGATTGAATCATTTTTTGATATAATAGCTAATGACAACCATATAAAGAGCCACATTAAAGAAGATGAAAAATAATGATCACTTGAGACTATGATTTAGATACATATGTTGGTAAACAAGATATTTTCCTAAATTGATAAATACGTATTGATGCACCCCTCCACCCTAAATATCCTCACTCATTGGCTAGTAATTTATATAATGTATTAGGTGGATATCCTTAGGGAATTAATACTATTCATAATATTACCACTCTAATGGATTTTAGTAATGTTGTACCCTCTATGCATCCATCTACCCTTCATCCTCTTATAATGATTCCTCCTATCATACTATAGTTACCACTTCCATGGGATCCACCACCCATGTCCTACCGCCTTTCTCTCCACTAGTATTTTTCTTATCTCCCATCCTTTTATATATGTTCACACCATTGTTACTACTAGCACTATCCTATGCAGATATGTTCTTCATACCATTCCTCCTTATCCTATGAAAATCCAACCTTATAGTGTAACTTCTCCTTCCATTACCATTTCATTACCTTTCTATACCTTCCCCTCTTTATACATTCTCTTTTTTATCCTACACTACTCCTACCACTAATATATCCCTATACCTTGGATATACTATTGAAGAAATTTAACTGACTTTCAATATCGCAAAAATTAGACCCATATTTTTAAACGTAAAATGTGTATAATAAAGCACAATCCATGCTTCCTAATTCAACTTCACTAATATCTATCGAATGAACTTAGGTTCATTACAATAAGATAATCATATAGCCATAATTAGTTGTCAAGATAATGGTAAAGTTTTCAATAGCCATATTTATCCTTCCACATGCCACCATTAGACATACACATAAGATTCATGAACATCCATACCTATGAGCATCCAAATACAAGAAATATAACTATATATCATGCACATCATCAACATACACATAAAATATCACACCCATCATCAACACAACTAATAGTTCCCATATCATATTATCTATGTTCTCATACAAATGTGTCTTCAAATACATCAAAGCACTCATGAGTAAATCCACTCTGTAGAGCATACACACAACTAAAAAGGTTCCCCTAAGGTATTTGTCTCCTATATCTATCCTCTTAGCCTATCCTTCTCTATGGATATGTTCCACTCATATCTACCACCCTGAGGTGATCCATGTCTCAATCCTTGTCAAGGTCACTCCTCCTCTCTACCTATATCCTTTCTCAATGAGCTAGATCTATCACTGCTACTCCCCAAAACACCTACATTTAAATATTAAAAAAATGTTTAATAAATCATACAACATTGATTAAAACTAACTAAACAATGAAAGCATTTAATATTATAACACCTTATGAATTATATTGAATGTCCCCACCTTGAAATTTATAGCCATCGATGTCAATTATTCATACTATAGCTTTGTTCTCCAAAACACCTACATTTATATAAAAGTGAATTTTTAAGAAAAATAATATTTAACCTACTTTTAACGCAACAATAATGGATGTATTTCTATTATAAACTCTTTGTACTCATAACAAAATAATGGCCTAGGTAGAGTATAAAATTTTTTGTTTCCAACCTCATATGTAAATCTAGAGTTAGATTGTCAAAATTGTTGAATTTCATCCTTTGTGCTATTAATTAGCTTCTTATCGACTCATGGAAGCCTATTGCTAAAAGCCCAAGTATGATTTTCAATAGGACTTTCTAATCATGATCTTATTGATAGTACTTTTGATAATGTTTTATGATTTAGGCTTAATTCAAGACAAGTTTACCTTAATAGTTGAGCCTTTTTAATTATTTAATTTGTTACTAATGATGTTATTAGTCTATGAGCAACTCTTTTATCTTTTTCCTTACTATTATTTACAATAGAATTGAATGCATTAAAAAAAACTTTAACAACAATATTATTTCGATCAAACTTTTTGTTTACATGAATCTTTGAAATTTATTTAGTAAAGGTCTCATTTTGTACATCTTTAGTAATTGTATAAAAATTTGAATATTTTGGTTAATACATCTTATTGGAAAACCATTCATTGAAAATTTTTTGAAGCCCACAACCGAATGGTTTGTGATGACCTCTTGCCTTCAAGAATTTCTATTATGCTCATCAATTTCAAGCCATTTTGGGGTTCTTGAATGTTTTTAAATTTTAACAAACTCATTACAAAAAGATGGATTTTGAATTTCTTTTTCTTCTTCACATTTAGGTTATCTCTTCTTATGTAATTTGGAGACACATTGAGTTTCATTGGTTCATGTGAGCTATTAGTTTAATCATTGTTATCAACAAGTCGATTATTGAGTGCAATTTCAATGTCATAGGGTTCATATCCACATTAGTCAAGAAATTGTTGATGTATTTCTTCTTCTTCTTCTTCTTCTTCTTCTTCTATGATGCTACTCTTATCAATAGGTGTTCCATCAAATTTTACAATATTTTCACATTCATGTTCAACATTTTTTATTTCAATATTATTGTCACTTTCATTTTTTAAACATTTCATTATATTGAACATTAAAATATCCATTTTAAATGTCATTTAAGGGTAAATAAGGACCTTCATCTTCTTTCAATAATTAACATTATAAATTAATACTTGGTTCATATTGTATACCCACCTCCCAATGGTCTTGAAATGGATGCATTTAAATCTAATGCACTACCTTACTATGATCTTAGAATAAGAATATGGCTATAAAGAGATCTAGAATGGAAAAAAAAAATATGGATCCAAATAGAAAAAAAAAAACTTATTTTGGGTTTATCACTTACTAATAACTTTTCTACAATGAGTGGTTACTAAATCATTGAAATAAAACTTAGAAGATTTGAACTTAATTGTGGTAGAGGATCTCAATTAAGAGATAGGCTACATTGGATGAAAGGATATAAGGGATACAAATTATTTTTTAGTTCTCTCGAACATATTTACATTCTAGAGAGTGGATAATATCTATCATTGATCAAGAGAGGTAGTTACATGACAACTCTAATGATATTAAATCTATTTTCCTCCAACATTACAAATAATTTTTAATTGATCTAGTTGAAGGAGATCCACGTCAAGATATAGTAAAAAATTATGGGCATAACAATTATATATATTTTTAACATATATAATATGTATGGTTGGATTAGTGAGATATTTATAACAAGTATGCAATGAAGTCAAACTTTATTAGATTTGATTCTTAATAAATTAGTTTTAACAATTCAATTTATAGCTTTATGCAATCTATAAGTTTAAATAGTTTGATGGTATCTAAATTTTATACATATAAAAATATGATAAATATCTGATTATTTTGCTTTCCAATCTATAATTTTTTATGTTCTTGGCTATATAATTTAAGTTCATTTATGTTAACAACTATTAGATTAAATATTTTTATCCCCAGTTATTTTCGAATAATTTTATACTTTAATCTTTGTCTTCTTATTCTTTCTTTTATCATTTCATTTAAAATTTGAACCATTTAAGGATGTATGTTATAGATTATAGTTGTCTTCCAATCTTTTTAAATTGTTAATAGTATGAAAATATTATTGATGAGTAGATGAATTATTACAAGTTCTATTTTAGATTTTTATTCTCTTTATCTAGATATATTATTTACCAAAGTCTCATTGCTTTTTTAGGTGTACTGTATATATATATATATAACATAGAAAATGTAGATCATGTTCCACCTGTGCTAGATTCTTTGTTTGAAAATACTAGTAATGAGATAAAAAAATTGAGAGATTCATTAGCATAAGGTGCAACCCCGAGGACATATAGTGAACCATGCATGTTAATATTGCATAGTCTAGAAAAACTAAAAGATGAACTTGGGAGGACTAGTGCATATTCCCCAGATAGAGTGACTACTATTCTTTCCCGCATGTGGGAAGAAGTACATGGTGACATTCCCCTTAAACAAATACAAGATAGTGTCACCAAAGAAATGATAAAAGCCACTTGTTTTCCATTCTATCAAAATGTGCATAAGGTTAGGGGATACTAGGTCACTAGATGTGTCAATCATGTTATGGCCTCATTGATCTACCCATGATTTCTCACAGCACATGGTCTATACCCAAACAATGACTAGATTCCATGTATTTTGTTCAGCAGTTGTATGTTGAGGTCCATTTGGGCCTCAAAGTTAACTACTTGGACATTCCACCATATGTTGGTTAGAGGCATGGTAGGATTGTTGATAGGCCCACCTATTGTCGAGAAGATAGACCACCCCCAATGTTTAGGGTATTGGTTGGTGATAGGTCTCCTTCTCTCACCCCAGCTCTAGCCCCCATAGTAGATGAGGTTGTTGCCGCTTCCCAAAAGGAAGCAATTGACACTGTAGGTGACATTGCAGCTACCACCACTAGGATATTTGATGATCATGTAGGTCAGTATTTGATATCCAGACATTCTTGATCCACACCATTTTCAACATAATGGACCACCATGGATCCTTTTACAGTGGCTGACATCCCTACTCCTACACAGCTTGATGCACTTACAAGAGATATGTCACGCATGACTTTGCATTGTTTGGCTGAGGACCTATTGGAGGCATATTCCCACATTGCATCAAACAATGGGATCGGTATAGAGCATATTAGAGAGCATTTGAGATGCAGAGGTTGTTCAGTTCCAGAATCCCATCACTTTCAGTCGATCACTAGTGCACATCAGGATCCACCTACAGTTCATACGACAGCTGCATAGACTATGGGTTTTATGGATATGTTGATTGGTTCTAGTTCATCATCACCGATGTTGTCTCACCTTCATAGTCCTCTACAGTCATCATTTATGGCACAACATGGGATAGATCATATGGATGCAAATGTTGATTTGTCACTTGATCATTTGGTGGATATGGTGGAGGCGACTGTTTTAGAGGACTTAGGTCATCTGATATCTGATGATGTGCATGTATGTGTGCATGTGCATGTTTCAATTCTTTTTTCATTATTTTTTAATTTTTTTTAACTAGATATTCATGTAAGTTGATATATATTGTTACAGGTGGACATACCTCATATCACTCCTAGCCTTGGTCTAGATCGCGTGCATGATCAATGTGACTCTATGGATGAATCTACTATCAGTGGACATGTAAGTTTTACATTTTTATATAATCACACGTGTATATGTACATGCAATATATTAATGTATGCATAGATCTAGATTGATATTTAAAAATACAAGTTCATTTAAAAATAACTTTCATAAAATTTATTTAATATAAATTATATATATTTAACACATCTTGTACACAATTTTATTTGCAAGGCTCAGCACATCCATCAGAGCAGGACCGTTCTCATTCAGATGGCCATTCGTCTAGGAGTAGACATTCATATTAGGCCATGCATTCTAGATTTATGATTTTTACCACATGTATTTGATTATATGATGATCTTTAATAGTATGTGATATTTGATGATCTCTAACTTACATTTGCTTATATGATATACATACATTTGCTTATTTGTTGATCTTTAGTATTTGACATTTGATAATCATTAATTTACATTTTTCTTTTATGATATGTGCATATATTTTCTTATATGATATATACATACATTTTCCTCTTTTCTTATAATATGTGTTATGTTTATATGTATTGAATCCCTTTACATATATGTACATGTGTTTGCTTATGGTTTAAACATGTTTGTACACATAATATATGTATGCATTTTCTTTAAATATTTAATATACATACATGTTTTCTTATTTTATGATCTCTTACAACTTACATTTCCTTATATTCAATATACATTTGATCTCTAGTAGAATTTTAGGAAATCAATGCCACTTTTTTAAGTTCATTCATGCTGATCACAATAAATATATTTTTTAAATGACTTAAGCAACATGAACCATTGAGTTGAAACAAGATATAATCTTTTGGACAGTAACTGAAATTCAATTCAAATATAATTTTAAGAAAATTCAATTCAAATTATGTCCAGCTATTATAATTTTTTTACAAGTAACTTGAAATTCAATTCAAAATATATTAAGAAAATTCAATTCAAATTATACCTCTATTATACATTTTTGACAACTAACTTGAAATTCAATTCAAATATAATTAATAAAATTCAATTCAAATTATACCTCTAATATACATTTTTGACACTTTAACAAAATTCTAAAATTACTAGATATGTTGTGCATACCTATGAATTAAATAACAACAAACTCCACAATGAAATAACATGTTTGTTTAGTACTTGATTCATTTAAGCTAGGATCTAGTTATTCCATGTACACTTGAATAATTTTGATTTGCTTGGAGCACATATTTTGGAGAAGTTTTTGCACATTTATCAAGGAGGAAAATATTGGAGCTCGAAAACTTTTCATTTTTATCAATCAAGGAAAAATTTGGAGAATAATGTAACTAAGTTGGTAGAGGACTTGTTTAGATTCATCTTTAAGTTGAAGAAGAAAATGAGACAACAAAGAAAAAGAAAAAATGCATCTCAATGAAAATTGTCAAAAGAAGAAGAACAAAAGAGGCGTGATCAAAACTTGGAAAATTATCATAGAAAGAAACAAGGTACATGCTTGTTTCTTCTCTCATCTCAAGTGTGTGTTTAGGACTTTTACTTTGAAGGTTTCTAACCATCATTGCACTTGAATGACTATAAATACTTTTAAATGTCCTCAAGTCATCTTGGTCATGCAAGTTGCAATGTTTATATTATCCTTGACTCCAATTCCTTAAGTCAATTCTTTTATTTCAATATTTTTGTTTTGTGTCTTTGATCTTTTATTTTCATCACTTTAATGTTCTCAAATTATTTTTATGTTTTATGCTCTAGCCTCGATTCCTCAAGCTGGAGTCGAGCCAAATCTTGATATTGGATCAAACGAATCCGTTGAAGAACACATGGACCTTGAAGTTAGGGAGGAGACCCAAGTTCAAACAATGCTTGTTGGAGAGGGGTCAAGATCACTTCCTTCTACTAGTATGGATGAGCATATAAAACTAGCACAAACTTCTCTCACTTATAGCTCATCATGTTTTATCAGTTTGTTTGCTTGCATACATAAACTTCACTTTTATATATTTAACATCATCTCTCACTTTTTTTTTTGCAAAATATTTTGTGACATATATGTAGGAAGGGCTCAACAAGTAGGAAGTTTTCATGCTCAAGTCAAGCCAAATCTAGACATTGGATCAAATGAATCCGCTCAAGAATGCATGGTCCTTGAAGATAGAAAGGAGGCACAAGTTCAAACAATGCATGTTGGAGAGGGGTCGGGATCACTTCCTCCCACTGGTATGGATGAGCATATAAAACTAGTGAGAAGGTGGGGAAACAAATTTCTCATAGAAATTTAGATCATTTACTTGAAAATGGATATGGAGAAACCTCAAATATTATGCCAACCAGCCTTATAATAAGAGAAAGAGGTCAATGACTAAATCTATAAATGGAATGATCAATCATCTTGATACACTTGAAAAAACCCAATTGTTATCATGTTTACTTCTTCTGATGAGCTCAAAGAGTCATTACAATTGTTGGGTGTCCATTCAACATCAAATAAGAAGAAACACATGGGATTACAAAAGGATATTGTTCAAAATGTTAAAAAGGGTTTAGATTCCATTGGGAAAGGATCTCAAACAGTGGATAAGGCCACTACAAGAAGGGTGATGTTGACATCTATTGTACATCAAGATATAGCAAGAAAAAGAAAAATGTCACGACTTCTCAACTGAAATTGGTTATAGTAGAACCATATTGATAAAATATGAGAAAAAGAGAAAATTTTTGGATGAGTTTAGAAGGAAATTGGGAAATTATGTGTAGAGCTCCCCATTCTGACAGGATTGAAGATGTTGTTAGGAACTTGGTCTCAGGTTTTTGGCATGATCAGACTCGTCCATCATCAAATACTAGAGATGTTATGAGATATAGGATTGGACCTAGTATTTATGAAAATCATATCAAACATTGGCTAGACATAACACAATTTGAGATGTATATGAACTTTTGTAATGCATATCCTCATATAAAGATTGGGAAACAATGTTTCAAAGGTTAAAGCCATATTATGTGAAGATAAACAAGTTTTTAAACTCTTGTTGTAGTTAATCATACAGTTCTTATCTCTACTTGCTAGGTGTTTTGAAAGATGAGAGAAGAAAGATGTGGGTTTCAAAATGCACCTCCTAAATAGGTAAGTTTGTTCATAAAGTCTATATTATGTGATCATGAAAATGGACCTCAAATAAAATGCATAAAAGGAATTTGTGAGACATGTGGAAATTTGGCTAAATTTCCTTCAAGAATTGAGGATACTGACCTAACAAAGACAGTAAATTGCAAGAGGTAAGTACTATTTTTAGAGAGTTTATTTGTTTCAATTTCTCATAGATCAAGCTATTTGGATTCTCTTTGATGTAATGTTTCATTGATCAAGTGTGGTTTATTAGTTATTCACATATTTTACTGACACAGGTACAAGTATGTAAAGTTGCAAACAAATTTTGGGAAAGAATCCACAAGGTTGAACTATGTAGAAGAGGAGATTACCATTGGAAAATTTATGGAAGGATTTTGAAAATTGTTACGACCATACATACATCATTCATTTTTTGCTAAGTGGCAAGCACAACAATTCCAAACATTGAGAGATAATTTCCCACATGGAATAGTTCTATCAGTAGTTGACTTTGCAGAAAATTACTCCTTTGTACATCAAAAGGAGATTCAATTAGAGTATTACTTTTCAAAGCAGCTCACAATTATGGTTCATGTGTGTTATTGACATGCACAATCAGAATTGGATGGTGTTGAGAATACAGATGAAGGAGTCATTAAAAAAGAAAATCACTCTTATATTAGTGATGATAAAGAGCATGACACACTTTTTGTCCAACATTGCTTTACAATATTTTTTGAGAATTTAAGAAGCAGGGTTGTAAAATTTGAAAATCATTTTGTATGGTCAGATGGATGTGCGGCACAATTCAAATCTTCACGGACATTCTATGCACTTTGTAGATATCATAAAATCTACAAAATACCACATGTTTGGAGTTTTTTTTAGAGTGGACATGGAAAGGGTGAGCATGATGGAGCAGGAGCTTGCATCAAACAAGCTTTAAGAAAGCATCAAAGGAGTTATCCAAAATATTGTCTAGACAATGCACATGATGTTTTTGAATGGTGCAAGAAACACTTTGCATCAAATGTGGTCAGCACATCTTCAAGAACAAATCGACACATTCCACATAGAGTGTTTTGGGAGATATCGGGTATGTATAAATTACATTAAATCAAAAATTTGAATTTATTTAAATTTAAAATATATATATATACATATTTGTTCACATAAGTTTTTTGTTGTACATATGTATCTAGGTGAGGATAGAAGATCGATGAATGGATGCAAGAGGGTAGAAAAAACAAGATCTTTGCATTGTGTTAGGAGTTCAGATAGTCGCCATGGATGGATATTAGACACAAGGGATTATTCTTGTTTTTGCATTGAGTGCATTGAGGGGAACTCTGATTATGCATGCAACAATCAAGAAACTCTGATATAGTTAAAATGGATACAATGCCACTAGTTGTTTTAGGAAACATATGATGAAGACAAGGGAAGAAAGATTTGCACATTATTCCTTTGATTTCAATTGATTAAGTAACCATATTTCTCAGATTGGTTAGAAAAGGTACACGCAGTTTTCACAATTTA
>VDFB02096574.1:0-41473 GCA_007258455.2 Sequoia sempervirens | reverse complement strand
AGGTATCAAGTAGTGACACAAAGATATATGGTGTACATTGGTATGCTTAAGCTTTTGGAAAATATACAAATTTGAAATATTGCAAAGTCTTTTAAGGTTTATAGTGTTTCAATGAAGTGCTTGCCAGCCTTTTGGAAATTTGAGGCATTAAATGCGAATTTAGGGAAGATCAATAATGTATAAAGCAAAGTTCCTAGTCCATTTTTAAATCACTTTCACACATTTGAAAGAAAGCAGAGTGATTTGAGAAGCGATTGAAGGTGAGTCGAGGAGAATTGGTTCAAACCCTAGTTCCTATTGGGCACAAAAAAGGTATTTACTGCTATCTATTCTTTGCGGGTTTGTATTAGAAGTGATTTTACAAGTATTTGAAGGTAGAATTGAGGTTATAATGGCTATACTAATCATAGTTGAGATTACTGAAAGACCTAGACCGAAGTTTAAAAGGTTTTCATGGAAAGTTTTTGAGAATGACCCTGACGGTGCATTTTTGAAGATCCCAATTAAAGTTTTTCCCACTGAAGACACAATAATCTATATACAATGAAAATTGGAAGAGTATGACATCAAGTGATCAAGGATTTATGGTCTAATGAGTTAAATGGAGATGAATTTTTGGTGAAACCATAATATGAAAACCTAATGCGAAAGAAGCTAGTCATTTGGAACTGGTCTCTTAACTTTAGTAGTGATTTGGATGCAAAGTATGTGAAGATAGCCCTAAGTAGAATGCATGAAAAATTCATGTGGATTGATATGCCTGGATTGATTTTAAAGGATGCAATTAAGGCTATAACTAGATTGTGTGATATTGGACTCATACTTGTGTTGAAGTCTGTAAAGAATGATGTAGTTATGTAGCTAACTGGTGCCACATTTTGACAGGAGAGCACTAACAACCAAACCAATCATCAATCTTGTAGTGAAGTATGCATATATCATGATTTGTCTCAAAATTTATTTCCAAAATAGAGAAAACCCAGTATCTACAACTACAATATATGTTGCTCATGACATGGTGGTTAATGGGAAACATTATGGTTTGTGTGAGTTGCTTGAGCAACAACTTTTGGAGAACTTGCATCAGACCAAAAGAAAGAAATATACCTTCAAGTATGGAACACTGATTGTTTGCTTACTTTTCTACTTTATGAGAGAGCTACCTGGAAGAAAGAACATTACATGGGATAGAAGCAGACTAGTTGCACACCAAATTTTTGACTATTTACATATCATTGGAGACTACAATGTGTAGGCCAATGCATTGACTAAATTTTTCTTTGTATTCCAAAGGAACATGTATGAGAGAGAAAGAATCCCTAAGAGTTTAGTGGAGAAGTATGCAAATGAAATAACCTTTCTTGTATCCACTAATGAATATATAATAGAGGTAGTAGAACCTAGAACAGTATGGATTTAACCTCTATTATATGAAGTTGATGAGAAATAGTTTGTTAAATAGCCCTAAGGACCCCTCTCTACCCAGGCACGACACATATGAGGAGAAATCTACTGCAGTATACTTGGAGACCTCATCGTCTTCTAGAACAAAGAGGGTGAACAAACAAGTTGAACAACTATTTGGAATGCATGGCTTCTCGAAAGAAGATGTTGATAGATTGAGGGAAGTTGTAGCATAGAGGAAATCTAAAGCATTTGAGACAATTGGTGAGTCCTTCGAACCATGTAGATCAAGAAGATTAGCTTCTTCCTCTACCTCTGTAATGCCAAAACCTACTACCACAACTTCCATCAAAGGGAAGAAGGTGGATCCCAATGCTCTGGCTGTAGTTGATGTACCTACACCCTCTGTACCTAACACCAAGACCTTAAAGAGGAAGAATGTACATTTGGTAGCACCTCCTAATACCTCTGGAAGAAGAAAGAAACAAAAAGCATCTAGAGATCATAACTTAAGTGATGTTGTGGAAGAATAAATTAAACTTGGTTTAGAGGAAGAAGAAAAATTGAAAAGAAAAAGAAGAAGCAATTTCTCTACTAGCAGTGAAGGTGCCTCACAAGAGGCTAGTACTAAATCAAAAAGGGCTAGAGTCAATATTGTGGATTTTTCTGAAGAAGAGGAGATGGAAAAGGAGAAAGAAGCTTTCAAAATTCATATGTGCAATAAGAAAGAGGAAAAGAAAAGAGATGCACATCAAAGCTTGAGAAGAAGAAGCTCGAGGCTCCTACGGTAAGAGCCCATTCATCTATAAAGTTGGAATCCTTGGTTAACAATATGTTAGAACATGATGGCTTATTAGAAGCCATTACCAAATTATATGATAAAGTTGATGGGAAAGATCAAAAAACTATTATAGATGTTATTGTTCAGTATATGATCATTTTGGATGAAAGTATGGACAACATGAAGGAGACGGTAATTGACATTGTATGGAAAGCTCTCATGAAAAGAAGACATAAAGTTGTCAAAGCATAAAACAAGATCAAAACTAATGCCTTGAATAAGATTGGATCCTCTTTGTCCAAGGATGATAAGGCCGCCCTACTAGAAGCATACACACAATAATTTAGGGTAAAGCAAAGAGTTACCAATCTTATTACCAAAGAGAAGGACAACATAGAAAAGTTGAAACAAGAAACTTTTGATACAGTGAGAGACATGGCATTGCAATATGGGATGATTGCTAGTTCTTCATCTGACAAAACACAAGTCAAGGAGCTTGGTAAAGATAGTGTTATTGATGAAGATGAAAATATTCCTCCCATATCCAATTCACTTGTTTCTCAAGGAGTATTAGTAGAAGAGATAAATGTTTATTCTGCAAAAGAGACTCCACATTTGGATGTCCTAGGGAATACGGTTGATGAAACACATGCCCCTCCGGAGACATCTGCTCCTCTGGAAGACATTGAAAACACAACTAGAGAAAATAATGAAGATCATAATAGGAATGATGAAAATGATAATGTTGAATATCAACATGACAAACAAAATGAGGATACTAGAAATGAAGGTGATGAAAATAAAAATGGAAAAGAAGAAGGTAAAGATGCAAAGAACAACGATAAAAACGAGGATGAAAAGAAAGACAGGAAAAAGGAAAACACCTTCGAAAAAGAATAAGTAGAAGAGAAAGAAGAGAACAAAGAACAACCCACAGTTGAAAGAAATAAAGAAGAATCCCAGAAGACCACAAAGCCAACAAAGTCACTCAAAGAATCCTCCAACAACACTCTCAAGGGTCATTTGACAAGAAAAATAAGGATTCAACCAATCATTCCTCCCTAGTTGGTTCAACTCCCATCACAACAAGGATATTTTGATCTCAACAAGATCACACCTGTTCAAAGAATGGAGGTCGGAGACACTTTCATCACATCTAGGAGAAAAGAAATTATAGAAACCCATCAGAAGGGGACTAAGATAATCAATGATTCCATCAAATTTTTACAGGATGCAATGCCCAATACCACTGTTGATGATTCTTTAACACCTATTGAGAATTTGAAATTTTTGGTTGATTCATTTAGGGAATGTAATTCTAGCCTAAAGGAGAAGGCTACAAAAGAATGTGAGTCAAGGATTGCAGAGAAAAGATTGCTTGAGATTCAGGACAAATGTGTAACTGCACATAGCAAGGTGATGAAATGCATGGAATAAGTAAGGGAATTTGAAGATGAGGATCAAACATTATTCTTGTATTGCATGAGATGGCCAGACACCACTCAAGGCATTAAGGACCTAATGGACTCAATCGAGTCACAATTAACTAATGCCTCCAGAACTTATGACCTTATAGAAGACAAAAACTATGCCTCTTGGATTGCCATTTTAGACCTACAAAACAAGTTTTTCACTCTGCAAAGACAAAAAGAGGATGTTATAAGGTGATTCAGACAGCTTGGAGACTTGGAAAAGTGCAAGCATATACTTATAGCAAGTTCTCTCATTGAAGCTGAAAAACTTGACAAGATAAATCCTTATCTGACTACTTCGAAAGAGGGAGAGGAAAGCTTGGTGGAGTTGGAATCAATGCATAAGGAACTTGTTACAGCTAAGAAGATTTGGGATGAAGGGAAATATGCTTGGGAAGCTATTCTCAAGGAACTTGAAGGTGAATCCTCCTCTAGGTGAACATATTTCACCTTGTATATTATTTTTTTAGTTGTTTTTAGTTTTTTCTTTCTTGTACAAATGATCATATGTAATTATGGGGATAACTCCCTATGGGGAATCCATCCATTTCATTTCAATTGTATTTCTAGTCATGCGTCTCATTGGCACAACCTTTTTCCTTGATTTCAAAGGGGGAGAAGTTTGGAGAAGTATTTTGAAAAGTTTAGATGTTTTGGTGCTAAAATTGTGTTGGAAATGTCTACAGAAGTTTAGATATTATGTTTGGGGGAGAAGTTTTTGAAGATAGATTTGAAGTTGAATTGTTGAAATTAATTTTTGGAACATGTTAAAATCAATGACAAAGAGGGAGATTGTTGAAATAATGAAGAAGGAACCCTTTGATGTGTTTTCATTGATGCCAAAAATGTTTGTTGATAGTCTTGTCTGATCTGGTAAACAATTTTTGTGTCATTTTGATCCAGTAATTTGGTTTGAATGTTCTCATAGCATAACATCAGCTTATATGATTACAATATGTTTTTTGGGACTACTAAATACATCTATGTTCAAGATTTCATCAATTTTGGTCAATTTGGTTGAAAGTTACATATGACAGAAGTTCGACAAACTGTATTTTGGCTTATATAGTACAAGATGATAAGTGTTATCTAGTTCACATTCCTCCGGTGTTTGGTTTCAGAATCTACAATTTTGAGAGATGTTTATAGGTGTCAACACTACATATATTCCAGATGGTGCATGCTTATACGATTACATGGATGATCAATGTTGGATGGATTGGCTTATTTTGCGATTAAGTCTAATCCCTAGCCAACCTAATGCTTGAAGTTGTGCTATGAAGATTAATATTTATTGTGTATGTTAAGGGATCTTATTTTAGATCTGTGTCGACCTTAATTCAAGTTTTGCACATTTTCTTTGAGCACAAAGAAGTTTGTTTCCATGTATGAAGCTGACAAAGTGGTTTTACATTGAAATGGGGCTACATCTAATTAGGTCGACCTAATTGATGTATGTGGATGTAATAGGGTATATATGTGGATCAGTCTTGAGTTGCATAATGATGAGAGAAAGTGAAGTAGTGTGTGTGTGAAATCTAATGTTGTGGGAACTTGTGAATTTATATGTATGAAATCAAAATAATGGCAGAATTGTTGTGTATGTTGAGTGACTACAGAGAAGAGTAGTATTTTTCATCCAAAACTTCATTGGAACTTAATTCAACACAAGGAAGGTGCCTCTTACATCAATTCACACCTTGGTTGTGTATCCATTTTTGTCTTGTACCTATTTTTTAGGTTGTGAGCCTTTTAAGAATAGTGAGTCCTGGAAGTGAGCCCTATAATATCTTATAACCAATTATAATATATTGTGAGTTAATCCTCATTGTGGTTTTTCCCTTTTTGGGTTTTCCATGTAAAAATCCTCACATTCATGTGTTATGTGGTGTTGTGATTTCCTTCATGTACTCATTCATAGTTACAATTAAATGTTTTGATGAATTGGTTGGATTGCTTGTTGATGATTTAATGAATCTGATTCTGCCCCCTCTGTTATTTTTTTGGGTGTTCAACATAATGGAGTTCTTGGATCTATTCCCACCTCTGGTCCAATCCAATTCCCTGTTGTGCTATGATTTCCAAAAAGAATCGTCTCACAGAAAACCTCGAGAAGGGATTTTAATTCAGTGTCTCTAGAGTTCCTAAGAAGATGGGAAGCTCTTAATGTGGTACTTAGTTCTAGATTCCTTCAGAACCCTCGATGAAGGCTAAGAGAATTTGGTTGCCAATTAGGTTGGAACCTTTGACAAAGAGGTGTGTTGGTGCCAAGTTCCCTCAAAACCATTAACAAGAGTAGAGGAAGATGAAGGTGCAATTTCCCATTTGGACCAAAATGCCAACACCAAACCAAGAGTGTTGGTTCCTAATTGGATGAGAACCCCTAACAAAGAAATAAAAGTAATAAGTTCCTAATGGGGTCAAAAACCTTGATTGGAAGGAAAAGGAAAAACATGATAAAAGTTAGATTCCTTGGGAAGTAGGAGCCACTGATGAAGGGTGGCTAGTTCTCGATTCCTACTGGAGTAGAAACCATCAAAAAAGAAGAAAAGAGACATCTAGAGAACTCATGGATTTGGGGAAATAATTGAACTACTTGGGAAGACGGTTGAACTACCATTGAATAGGGAATACATTGATGGGGAGGACAACTATTTAGGTGATCTTTTTTGTCTAGGAATTTTCAAATTAGAATAGGGAGAAGAAGGTCTGTAAACCAATTAAAATTATTTTAATTAGTTATGTTGACTAAATATAATTTATAGTTGTTAGTTGTGGAAGCTACATGATTGGGTTGCTTAACAAGGTTCTGTAACCATTACTGCATATGTTTCTTGAAGTAATTTGTCTTATCTAGCTTCATTTTAAAACCCCACTTATCATTTTTAACTAGTATGTTATTGTAGAGTCTAGTAAATTTAATTATCACTTCATTTTTCAAATGCGTCAAGAGAAAAAATGTCTTTTTGGTCCTAAGAGATGATTTTAGGGAGAACAATGTGTAATTTGATGGTGTACATGAATGTTTCATGGAAAAATTTAGTGAGGTTTGGTGAGGTCATTGAAGGAGTCACCTATAGTCTGTTCTTGATGTGTTCAACAATAGGAGGAGGTTCTTTTATAATCCTAGAGTCATATGTGATATCATAGGATTCCTCATTAAGTGACATGTATCCTATTCCAAAGTTGTTAGGGTTGAATTTGATGGTGATTGGTTCATGGATTCACTACTCATTTATTCTCAAGACTTTTCCTTTGTAACCCATATTTTTACACATATAGAGAGCCATTGGATAAATTTCATAAATAAATCATGATCAATATTCCTCATCCTTATGAAGTGAGGAATTAATATCACCTTCAATGGTTTTTTCTAAGAACACAAGCTAAATAGATGCTATGGAACCATATCATAGAATATTAGTTATTTTATTGAATCACTATTGAGATTTCCTATGAGAGTGAGGAGAAAGGGGGATCATCCCTACATAAAAGGCATTATAAAGCTCATAATATCCACATCCTTTTATTAATTATATTGACTTGTATTTTTGGAGTGAGATCAAAAGATGATGAAGATGGTATTGAGGTGGAAGGGATAGAGGCATCAATGCTAAGACAATGATGGAATTTATGGTAGGAGACTTTTGAAATTTTATAATATTGAAAGGGATGAGGGTTGGTAAAAATTATTATTTCTTCACTATCATGGGGGAATTTTGGGTATTGATGGTAAGTGGAGGGCACAATTTGCATGGTGTGAATCCATAGGCAGCTCATGAGGATGTTGTAAGCTAGTTCAAGATTGATAACATGACACATAATTTTTAGTAGTGTGGGGCGAACCTAGATTGAGAGCCAAATGATGCCCTTCGACTCTTATTTTGCATCATCATATGTTTTAATTTTGGCTTTTTTTGAGGTTTCAATGCATATTTAGAATACCATAATTTTTTGCTAGCTTCTATATACAAAGGTTAAATTCAAACTAATTCTCAATTAGGACTCATTTCACTTTGAATTTATTAGCAATGGAATTGATGTGAAGTGCCTTGTTATGATATGCATTGATGATTATAATATCATTTTGACTAAATAAAATTTGAGAGGAAATAGATAATTAGCTCACTAGGGCTTGGAATTTATTAGGGTGGATGTCAATGGGTACATGTGACTCTTGTAGGGTGCATTCCAATATCTCCATATGAGCATTATATATTTTGAGAATCTCAAGGATTAATATTTGATTTGGAGTCTTCCCAAGGTGTTATAGGAGACTATATTAGGTGGCCTATTGAGAGGAAAATGAGGTCCCATGGATGGTTACCTAATCACACTTGGTGGTTATGGAACAATTTGAGGATTTAATCTTAATTATAAAAAATTATGGGGTAGCTTCTTTAATATGAACCATAATGGAGTCATATGAAGTGGGTGACTTACTAGAGTGGATGTTATGAGTGTAATTATTATGGGGAAATCCTTGGTTAGACGATGAGGGTTGCATTTGATCATGTTTAGGACTTGGGGATTTTTATACATGCCTAACTTTCCATTGGGTGAGGAGGATGAATGACCTTCTAGTATAATGATCTCACTCTGTTTGATTAGATCTTAGAAATAGATCTTTAGTTTCATACATTTTGAGGTATCATGACCCTTAATTTGATGGTACATAGTATTCATTATCTTTGTACCATGCACATTTTAGTTGGTTCTCATTGAAGGGTTTTATTTTTAGAAAGTTGACCATATTTTCTTGGATGAGTTTTTGAAATACCACATACATAGGTTCTCCTAGGATGTGTATTTAGATTGGATTGAAGGGAGGTTTTGGTTTCCCTTGTGGAATGAAAATGTTCGTAGTTTTTAAAATATAAACATGTTAACAGTCTCTTGTTCTTGTGGTTGAGTTTGAGTTTCTTGAACATGTTTAAAGTTAATTATCCTGTTGCTAACTACTAGCCTAAAAATTTGTTGAAAAAAAGGTTTTATTATCTTTCTCTTTTTTTGTAAATTTTAACCAAGCCTTTTTTGATGAGGGATTTCTCAATGGTAACCCATTTTTTGATGATCTATCAAATGCATAGACACAATGGACTAATAGGTGAAAGGCCATTTCAGGATTAAGGTTAGTGTTGAAGATAGTCACAAGTTATTTCTTTGGGATAGGCCAAAGGAATCTACTTAAAATTGTAGGAAGGAAAAAAAACTCTCCCTACTATCTTGTTTTAGAGTGCATAAATCAAGCATTGTGAGCTCATGTTCAATGTTGTAGGATAATGTGTAATTAATTTATTTGATAATTCAATATAATAAATAATAGATCATAAAGATAGATTCATAAACCACTCCAATACTTGTCCTCCTAGACTATGAGGGAAGAGTATAAGTGAGTAAATATTGCTTTACGTGATTTCCTAGCATTCCATGAAAAATACCTTGATATGGTCATGGGGGTTTCCCTTTCCCTTATAATTTCCAAACATGGGGATTTCAAAGTGATGGGGGAAATGTACCATTGTTATAGAATGATCAAATGGATAAGGGCATAAGTCTTTGAACTTGTATGTTTTTTTATTAAATTCCCATTTTTAGCCCTTTGAGAGTATCCTTAATTTCTTGCCACTTTTGGGTGAATATATTCCAAAGAGGGGATTGGGAGGTTGGTACATGATGGATCTATAATATAGTGGTTGTTGGTAAGTGGAGTGGAAAAAAATCACTTGAAGTACTTGTTGTTGGAAAGTTAGGGGTGGTGTTTGAGTGAAATGTGTTATCAACAAGTATGATGTGATAGGTGGATATAATGTCATGGGAGAATAGAAGGTGAAGTGATAGAGGATGTAAGGTGGAATAATAGTTTGTGGTGGAAATGGTTTTTATGGTATTAAAAGTGGAGGTAATTATTGGATTATTTGTGACAAGAATGTAAGTAAAGTTTAAGGTGGGTTTTATGGAAGAGGAATATTTTGATTGAAGAGAGTAGGTTTGATATTAACAAAGTTGGATTGAAGGGGTTTAGGTATGAGCAGGATCTTGATGTAAGGCTGATAGTGGGTTTTCATGAGTTCATAGGTACATGTGCCACTTAATATTGAGGTTGGAAGTGTCCAAGTGGCAGGGGTTAGATGATAAAGTTCAAGGAAAATTTGTCATCACATTACCTCCCATTTTTTATTTGGTAGAATAGTCATGGGATGGTTGTGGAGGGAGACGAAACCATAGATTTTGAAATTGGATGTGATTGTAGTTTCTTGATGAATGGAATTACTTAGTATGGATGCATCATAGTGATAGGGGAGCTTAGTTCCTATGTTGATCAATTTTTCTAGCAAATAATCCTTATTAATGTTACAAGGAAATAGATGTATTTTTTGTGGTTTTTGTTGAGGAACTCTATGAATTGATGGGAATACTTGGGTTGAATAAAAAATTCCTTGCTCATCTAAGGTGTCATTGTGTGTTGGATGGGACAAGATTTCATCTTGTGTGTGGTAACCATAAATATGGAATGAAAGGATTTTTTTGAGATCATTCTATGCTTCTCCCTTCTTGAGACTTATTTATAGGTGACATAAATTTATGGTTTAAATTTGAAGGTTTTTTTTCAATTTGGATTGTTGAACTTTGAACAATGTTGATGTGTTTACTAAGGGTCAATTAAATGGGTTTAAGAAAGATTGGTTAAGTTGAGGTTAAATATTGAATGGGTTGAATTGAAGGTGATGGGTTGGTTTGGTTATGATAGAATGTGTTTTATATAAAAGTTAGATGATTCTAAATTAAAATTGCTTTTATGATCAAGACCTTAGTTCAATTTAATAAAGCAAGTCTTTGATGCTCCTACTTGAGATAGGAAATTTCTCAAGAAAGGGTTGACTTACATGCTTGGGTTTGTTAACCCAGGAGAGGAAAGCTCCTAAGATAGTTTGACCAATGTTGGAATTGGTGTGCTTGACTTGATTTTCTACTTTAGATAAACAATTTCTCAAGTGAGGTTGAGTTGAATATTGACAATGATGTTTGATTAAAGTTTTGGAGTTTAAAAAAATATCAACTTAGGAAGTGTGAAGGCTGATTTTGATTTTCTTGGATCTAGTATAAAAATGGATAAAGGTAAATTGAATTTTAGTTTTGTGTGATTAATAGACTTGACCTTGGTTTAAGGTTTGATTTCTTGATTTGGTTTAGGATAAGGATTTTAAAGGTTTGATGTTCAATGAATTGACTATGGATTATTTTATTATGGAATAAGGTTTGGGATGATGTGTTTTGAATTTATTTATGGAAAGTGGGCCTTGGACTCTAAACTTATCAAGAGGATTTATGCAATAAAATTTAAATTTTATTTTGGAATTTTATTGGAGTTTGCAATTTTTTTATTTGTATTTGAAGGAAAAATATAGGTCTCACACATAAAGACACATAAAAACATGAAAAAACTAAATTTATTCAAGTGGCCAGTGTGAGTAATTGTAAGCCCACCAATATAGCTTGTTTAGGAATATTATCTAGGAGCCATGTTGAAGCACTAACCATTTTTTATCACCCAATATTTTTATTATGGAATAAGAGGAGAGCATACATAACCTACACACTCATTTTTAGGGGCATGGGGTGATTAACTTCTAAGGGCTAATTGCTTACCGGTGCATTACAACCAAACATGACTAAAAGGTCCTATCTAGACTTGTACAAGATTACTCTAGGATTCCATTGATATACCAAAAAGTATGTGAGACCAATTTTGTGTAATGAGATGGTATTTATAATAGCTTGGCGTGAGCGAGTAACCCACTCTCCTTCTTCACTTTGTAAGTTATAAAGTTCTCTCAATCTTATCCTAACATCCTCCCAATGGGAGAGTCTTTTGATTCTCTCCCAAATTTATGTACCATATTGGAACATGAGGGTTCAATTACTCCCCTTGGTGATGAAATCCAAGGTAGGCCCACTAGGGGAAAGTAACACCAAGTTATTTTAATCTCCAAGATTTCCTTGTAACATAAGGAGAGAGCATGCACTCTTAAATTTCTTAGGTTGCAAGTTAAACACAAGAACATAGAGTGATAATTTTTATCTCCAAGATCACCTTTTGGTGTGAGGAAAGATAATATGCATTAAAATACCCCAAAAACATGGATTATTTTTTTTTCCATGTAACTAAGCTATTAAACTAAATGTGTCTTGGATGATTCAACCTACAAAAAGTGTATTAGTAGTGGTTATAAGGTCTTGGACATATTATTTTCTTACAAAAATTAGTTAGTACCAACAAATTGTGTTTGTAGTTACCAAAAAAATGAAGAGAAATTATTATTTTTATTCCAAGACATACATGTGGATAAAGTAGACAAGTTAAAATATAAAACTTGTGCATAAGTCAAAATAGAACATTTTTTTTTTTACCTTTGTAACTATTTCTAAATGTGTATATGTTGATCATGATATGTTCTTTGTACATCACTCCCTTCAAGATTAGTGTAGCAAGATATTTTTGTACAACTTACTTCCTTACTTGATTCCCATATATGGTGATCCAAATTGGAGTTCCAACTAATGTGGACCCCACCATCATAACAAGATTCTCCACTACATTTTTCTAGTGCCCAAGATTAGGAAAGTAGTGTAAATGAATTCAAATCGCTATGTAACTACCATCATCATAAGTAACCTCCCCTCTTAATGCTACTATAACTAATATTCTATGTTATAAGGAGAATTAATAAATAATATCTCTCTGCCACCTACATTGACATCCATGTACTCAATCCCAAGATGTTAGAGTTTTGACATTAGTACATACTATTTGCAAGGTTAATATCACTTGAATCCTAAAATTCTCTTGATATTATACATTGCAATGACATAAACATGAAATATAAAATAAATTATGGGATACAAGGCCCATGACCTTCTTGCAACAAAATAAATTATTTATGCTCACTAGTTTCATAAGTGAATTTATAAAATTAACCAAAGTGTTAAATTTATTAATCACAACCTTACCATTCTCTACCATCTCTTGAACAAAGTGGTACTAAATATCGATATGCTTCATATAATCATGGTACATGGGATTCCCTGATGAATAGAAAACTCTGACTATCACATCTAATTTGAACCACCTTGTAATCAAAACTAACTCCTAATTACAGTTTCTATATTGGGAAACCTGTGTATTGTATACCTTACATAATAAAATGATAATGCTAATAATATAAAATAAGTATGTAATTGTGGCACATCTTATATATGTGGATACCACATGGGTTAGTCGTTATTTGGGGGTACTTTGTATGTCGTATGATGCATTGTAATAAATATTTAAAATTAGGAAACCTAGTACCAAATATTTAAACGGTGTCATGGTTTTGAGGCACATAGTTTATGTAATATCACTTAATGGTTTTGTGAAATATTTTTCTATAAAAGAAAGCACATGATTAGTCGTTGAGGTCGATTCTGTGAACCTTTAGATTGTTGGATAAGGTTGGATTGAGCATATATTGTAGGTTGAATATGTGAATAGAGGAAATGTGGATTGAGATGTGTAGCTACATGGCTCTCATTTTATTGATCACAATGGAGGAATGGAACTAGTGTGCTTGATGTTTTAGAATCCTTAAATGGAGACTCTACAAGTGTTTTGTAATATTGTACTTGCGATGATACATTGAGTATGTGGGTGCTTTTGGAGGTTGGGTTTTCTCTTGAGAGAGTTTTCCTAGTTTGTGTCTAGTGTCATCTTGTGGTTGTTTATTATTATTTTTTATTTTAAATTATGGATATATTTTTTTTGCATACTATTATCTTATAGGGTTATGTGGAAATTATCTATATTACTATAAATTTCCTCACTTTATAACCAAAATACTTCTTTATAGGAATGTGTAAATACATTTTGGTATAAGGAGAGAGAATATGCATCAACATACCCCCACAAACATAGCAAACAAAGATTTTTTCCCTTAAAAATTGAGGTGTGTAACTAAATTGGTAGAAAAAAATGAGTTTTGGATGATTGAACATACAAAAAATGTGTTAATAGTCGATAGAACGTCTTGAACATATGATTTTCCTACAAAAAATAGTTCGTACTAGCAAATTTCACCCATAGTTACCACAAAAATTAAGAGAAATTGAAAAAAAAGTCCAAGTTGTACACATCAATAGAGAAGTAAACACATCAAAATATAGAGTGCATACATAAAAATTGAACATAAACAGTGAAAGGATATTTTTTACCT
This sequence comes from Sequoia sempervirens, assembly GCA_007258455.2. Taxonomy (NCBI): domain Eukaryota; kingdom Viridiplantae; phylum Streptophyta; class Pinopsida; order Cupressales; family Cupressaceae; genus Sequoia; species Sequoia sempervirens. Next base: position 27,563 of record VDFB02096574.1, on the reverse strand, counting down.
TTACTATTTCTATATGTGCATATGTCAATTAACACAAGTTATTTATCCATTAAAGGTGATGTTGATGGGTTGCATATGTTAGAATTATCATGCATTAGCTAATAATTAATTAATCTTTAATTAATTATTAGTCTAATTTATTCTCATACACTTAAGCTAAACTTAGGATTTCTTTATTAATTGAGTTAATATTATATCATTATGTCTCGTCTCATGTGATGTTGACACTTGTCATGATTTGATCCCTTTCTCATTTAGGGCTTTGCTCTTATAAGCATTCAACCCTCATTGTAATTATATCTGGAGCTTTCATATCTTCTTGAAAGTCTCTTGCTTTTGTATCTTTTTCTTGTTGATGAATATTGCACATATTGTTTGTAGATCTCTTGCATGGAAGGTGTCTTTTTTTATTGTTTTATCCTATGGCACATGATTTTGTGCTTGTTTCACAATTCTAACATGGTGTAGGGCTTCAGATTTGTGGCCTACATGTTTCATCTTGAGAATCAGGCCTTGGAGGTGCTTTTCTTGCATCTTGAGTCAATTTGGACCTCACCATTGTGTCCAGAAGGTTCAAAATAGTCAAGATTGACCTTTGTTTCATCAATTTTGGTTATACGGCGCCCGATCTACGAGGATTTGAAGTTTATGAGGGTTATCAAATCCAAAGCGTGCCTACAATTTTGGAGCATTTTGAGCCCAAACAGACCTCACCATCATATTCAGAGCACCCAAAAACCCCAAAATCAACTATCAAATCATCAAAATCGGACACAGTGACTCTGGGAGGCAATTTTTTTTCATTTCTAGGTTGTACAACCTAGTACAGCATGCAATTCGAGAAAAAAAATTTTAAAAAAACATAGTGTTAATGGGCATCACCATCATTAGCGCTAATTGGTTAATGTTGAAAACCACTTCAGAGGACTTAACCACCATATCCTTTTTGCCAAGATTAGTTTTGGTATTTTGGCCATAATATTATAGAACTTAGATTTTTGAAATGAAATATGGCTAAATGAAGGTGGTTCCGAGACTGATCCAGTGGTGTAGGTGACTTTTCCTGATTTTTCTTTTTTGTTACATCTATTTCCAATCAAAGTTAGATCTTTATTTATGCGCTTCTGGGGGCATAAATTTTACATACAAACTCCATTTTTCAAAAACGAATAGGTGTTGAAAAGGTCTTCTAGTGCTCTTTCTAGATCTATAGATTTTTTCATTAGAAAAGTTACCAGGAACATTTTATTCAATTTTTTGTGTTTTCACATTCTAGTGAATTTTACTTGGACATCTTAGCTCTTGGAAACTTCTTGTTTGTGTGGGATGGCTTTTTTTTGGCTGTTCTACATGTAGTTCCAGTCTTGTGTCTTTTGTTGACATCATGATCTTCCATTGTAAGCACTTATGATTTTAATAAATACTTCAAGATAAATTACTTTATGTACTTGTACTATAGGATCTTGCCATCACTGCTTCTTATACTCCACTACACAAATATAGTACCATGGGGTTGATGTTTCCTTTATTTTCTTCTTCTTTCTCTCGTGTGTGTACCTTGCTTGCACCTTATATATATATATACTTTCATTTCTGCACATTCTGAGATGTTCTTAGTTCTTTATCTTACATTCTCAGGGCATTGAGTTTGATGTATCATACCCTCTTCCTTGTTAGCATTATGGGGATTTCTACTAATGCTTCCCTTAATTTCACGTTGGAGTGAGCTATGTATACAATATTTGTTCCTATGTACTAGGTGGATGTAGCGGTTGGTTACCCATGCATTTTGGTGAGATGGAGCACTTACCATATGGACACTCTTGCATTCCTATTTTTGGAGGAAACCTTCAATTTTTCACTTGATTAGTTCTTTAGACTATTGGTACTTGTGCCATCTGTATCTTTGAGTTCTTGATGTATGCCTTGGTTTTTCATCGAACTCGAGTAGTGTCATTAGGGGCACTCATACATATTCTTGTCTTCTTGATCCTGATCATCATATGTTTCAACAAAGGTTCTTCTTTCAACATTTCAGTAGTTATTCTATGACAGTTTTTGCAGCTTCTTCATGCTTCAGTGGTGTTTTTTTATGTTCATCCTTTGTTCCTATCTTTTGGGACAATTTCTTCTTGATTGGAGGCTTCTTTGTCCTTTACTCTTGTTGGAGGCTTCTTTAGTCCTTCACTCTTGTTTGGAGGCTTCTTTAGCCCTTCACTTGTTCCTATTATTTGTGGGGCATTCTTGTTTGGAGGCTTCTTAGTCCTTCACATGTATTTCTCTCTTTTGGAGAGGAGTTTTTCCCATGAGGTTTTCTCCTTTTCTCCTGTTGCGAGAGATCTTTTACATTTTTACATGGGTAACCTTATTTGGTCTTGTTTGTCAGGACCCATCATGCATTCTTTTTGGATTTTTTAGCTACTCCCTAAGTTCATCTTAAGGGGGGGTGTTAGAGTTATCATGCATTAGCTAATAATTAATTATTAGTCCAATTTATTCTCACACTTAAGCTAAAATTAGGATTGATTTATTAATTGAGTTGATATTAGATCATTATGTCTCAACTCATGTGATGTTGATACTTTTCATGATTTGATCCCTTGCTCATTTAGGGCTTTGCACTTATAAGTATTCAACCCTCATTGTAATTATATATGGAGCTTTCATATCTTCTTGAGAGTCTCTTGCTTCTGTAGCTTTTTCTTGTTGATGAATATTGTACATGTTGTTTACAGATCTCTTGCGTGGAAGGTGTCTTTGTTTGTTGTTTGATCTTGTGGCTCATGGTTTTGTGCTTGTTTCACAATTCTAACAACATCTATATCCAACCATTAGAATGCACCATGGCATCGATGGCATCAATAGACCATAACTTTAGTTCACTATCTTTGATGGGCTTAACTCCCCATTCAACACCAATCCAACACTTATTCAGACTCTAGTTCGACACGAGTTCACTATTGAAACTCTAATTCAACACGAGTTCACTATTGACCCAAGCATAGAACTATAGATTCTCATGGAAAATTTTGAAAGGCATGAGATAAATCTTCATTGTGCTCTTGTTTCTATTTTTTACCATCATCATAGTAGTTTACTCAGAAATTTCTTGTTGTTTCTATTTTAGACAACATTATATGGCATTTGTGAACTATGAACCATGGCATACATTCTAATTTAAACTAATCTCTTATTTTAGAGAAATAATTTTTCTATATCCTTTGTAAACTATGGATTGTGGAAGCTTTCTTATTGTTTCTATTATTTTAGTAAGTGTTGGACCAATTTTTAGGGAATACAATGTTCCATTTTATCCATTAATTTGTATATTTTCCCCTTTTTGAGTGGTGAATAAACAAAAAAAGTGCATTCATCTTTTAGTACATTCACATTGTTTTCTCTTATTTTCTTCATAAATTTATAAATTTTTCCATTTGATCTTGGAACTTGAATAAACCATTTATAACTTATAAATTCAACTACTAAAACAATACTTTTAAATTTATTAAAATGCCTCATAAACCATGATTTGATTATATGTATTATTCTACTTTGGAAGAATTTTGTCCTCAATTGGTTACTATTTAATAATATTTTTCTAAAATTGATAGATTGCAACAGAAGCTCTCATGTTACCTTGACCAATGTCTTCTACAATGATGGATACCTCAATACTACCTTAACCAATATGCATAGTGAACTGGCATTGAACTGAAGTGCACATTTTTTTCCTTGGAAGAGATGTGCACAAACAACAACAATGAACTAAACTTAAGTCTATTGTGCAACACAAGTTAAGTGTATAAAGAAACTATGAATGAAAGTTATGGTATATGGATGCCATCGATGCATTCTAATGGCTACATAGATGTTGCCATGTTGATGAGGAGAGGTGGAGGCTACTACTAGTTAATTGATTCATTTATGTATTTAATGGATTTATTTAATTATTTTTATCAAAGAGTTAACTGATTTAAGTTTGATTTATTAACTATTTATTCCTTTTCGAAGATTTATTAACTATTTGGAGTAATGAGTTAACTGATTTGATTTACTTGTTTGATTTATCATGATTTTATTAGATTATTTGTGGATAATGGATTTACACTATTATTTTGAATATTTATGGGAAGATGATTTATTGAAATTAATTAAATAATCTATATTATTAAATCAATAATAAGAAGGAAGAAGCTAGAGCAAAATCCGGGTTTAAGCAAAATAGGTAAAGTAGTGAGGATATACGTTAATTCCATATCTAAAATGAAGATGGGAATAATCTAAAATACCATATAAAAAAGAAGAAATGGAATAAGGAAAAAACCTAAGGGAAAACCCTAGAGTGTGCACAATCATACAAGTTCACCAAAAAATAGAGGAAATAAAAACTAACCCATAAAGGTTCCTTGCAAAATATCTATGTTGAATAAATGAAAATTAGTTTTAAAAAATTAAGCATTGGATAAAGGAGCTAAGGAAAAACATGTAAAGAATAAATGTATAATTTAAAGAGAAGGCCAGAGGATATCACTTACCTATTTGATTATGTTTTGGTGTCCTTGAAATTGGTCGATGTATAGCGATTGATCACATAGATTGAATCCAAATTTAGAACTAGAATGAATGGTAGATGAATGTTATAGACAAAATTTTGATATTTTTTTATTTGGAACAAATAAAATTCATGATTTTGTCTAACTAATGCAATCTCATCCTTCAACAATAATTTTATCCTTTGTAATTGTAAAAAAGTGTTTCACCTTTGCTTGATATGTGAATACACTATGGTGTTGAGGAACAATTTTAGGATTTTATTGTGTAAGGGTTGAAGTTTTGGATTTTCTTGTGTCTTAGTCAATCCCTTATGTTGAAAGACACAATGATGCAATATGCCTAGGATTGAATATTGGTGTAATATGTGTTCATGTGATGATGAAATCTTATAATCAACAAATGCTTATGATTCTTTTCTCTTGATAAAATGTTCTCTTCATGCTCTCACGACTTATTACAAAACTAATGATCTAGGGCTTGATTTTAAATATGACAACTTAGACCTCAATTTTAAAACTTTGACACACAAGACAAAGAGCAAGAGTTTAATTTTAGAATGAAGTTAGCTCATAATAATAGAAAAATGGTCTGAATTTAGGCAGATATAGTCTGAGGGATAGAATTGTCTACGACCGTCTCTAGGACATGAAAGTGAATGAAGTATTAAATGTACAAATGAAAGGAGGTTAAAGTGAATAAATGGAGGAGTGCTTTATAGATTCTATTAGCATATGCAATAAATAATAAGAAGACACATCTATGTAAAGACTAAAATAAATATATAACAAGCAGAAAAAATGTAAAATACACATTTCTCTCCTCTACAATTATATATTCAACTACTTAAAAAACATATCTAATATTATTAATTCAAAAATAAATTTTTATAATATATTTAATCTTTCTAAAAGAAAATTTAAAAATATTTTTAAAAACTATTTGCATTTATAACAATCTAAGAATTTGTTCTCAATCTACACATTTATAAATCTCAATTAATTAATTCAATGGTTAATTCATTCCATTTCTTGGTCCTCCTTACTGTAATAAAACTGACATTATTATCTCTAACGGTGGTATCCATGACTTGTTATTAACGCTAGGCCTGCAAACAGATCTATGCCTGCATTCTCGAAACAATGGGTCCCTTTCCCGTTTCTTAACCCTGTCTTTTAAAGTTCTTAAAAATGCTGACAAAACAGAAGCGGAAGTTTAGAAGAAGTATAGAATATTATTATATAAAAATCAATTTTACTTTAAAAACTGTATTAAGATATTGTGGAGAAAATAGAAGAAATTGAAGGTTTCGGTCAAAATTGTAAAAAAATTCACTTTCAATAAATCATCAAATTCATTTCATGGAAAATTGACGGCCAACAATATGATATGAATTGCTAGTGATGAATTTTTCACGAGATGAATTTGTCATGGCAATGAATTTTTGTTGGCGATGAATTTTTGTTGGCGGTGAATTTTTATAGAGCCAAAATTGAAATGTGAAATTATAGAAACCATCTAAATCTTATTATATTAGAATTAGGTTAAATTCTAAAACAAAATTAAATTATTATATACTACCATTTTTCTCTTGGATTTATATAGCTATATCAAAATGAAAGAAGAAAAAAATTATGATATATATTCTTGCCACTTGGAAAGGTTTAACAATGTCAGAGATTGATTCTTTGGAAGAAATGTTAGGCCTTGAATTTTAATATAGTGTTTATAAGCATTTTATTTTTAATCCTGGTTTTACCTTGAAGATACTCTCTTTAAATTCTTCTATCCTCATGCTCCTTATAAGTTTGAGGGTGTGGAGAAAATTCAGAGCCAAGCTAAGTTATAATACTTCTGCAATATACTTTTGAGATGGCAGCTCCCACACCTCAGAAGGTATCCTGTGTTTTCCATGCATGGTATGTATTTTGAAGAGTTTGATGCATTTTTGTGGGGTTTAATTGATGCACTTTTATTCTGCAGTATCAGTCAAGAAGTCTTGGAGGGATGCTTCTTTCATTGGTGATATTGTGCCTATCAACAGGCAGATCTAATTCTTCTCTGCAAAAAGATGTGCTGACTGTGAAGAAGTATGGAAATTCTCTCAATTTCTTGGTTGTGGGAGACTGAGGAAGGAAAGGATTGTACAACCAGTCCCAGGTTGCTGCTAGGTTAAATTTTAAACTTCATATTCTTTTTGCACAGATAGGGATCTTGCCATGATAATTATGTTAACATTTTTATTTGAGTTTTCTGTTACTTTAATAACAGTCATAAGATCTGTGTTTTTATTAAAGAAGGCAGGCTTGATACAAATTGATCTGTGTTTTTATTAAAGAAGGCAAGCTTGATACAAATAAATTTGTAATGGTTATATGCCATTATTTTTATATTTTTGTTTCTTTAATTTAATTTTTATAGATTTTTTATCAATTTATATTTAGATAGAAAGTTTCAGTTATTTAAAATAAACACATATCATAGTATTATTTGTGATAATTTATTTTTTATTTTGTATAATTATCTTCACCTTAAAATATTTATTTTTATACATTAATTTAAAAAATCTAATTCTTTTAATTTTTCTCATGGAGATAAAAGTTCGTTGGTGAGACCAACGTGCATATTTTTTCAAGGATCCCATCTCTATCTCATTCATAATTCCAGCTAAAAGCAGTTATCCACAATAAAAGAAATCTAAATATAATCAAGTGGTTGGCCCATTTGATTCTAATAATGGAGACTAAGGGTCAAATCTTTGGGTCAAATCTTTCTAAGGACCACATCTCTACCCAGTTCATAATTCTGGTTAAAAATAGTTATCCGTGGTACAAAAAAATCTAAATGATCAAGTGGTTGGCCCATTTGATTCTTATGATGGAAACAAAGATTCAAATCCCCCCAAGGACCCCATCTCTACCCAGTTCATAATTCCATTTAAAAAGCAGATACCCATTATCAAAGTGGTTAAAAAGCGGATACCCATTATCAAAGTGGTTGGCCTGTCCAATTCAAATCTTCTGAAGGACCCCAATCAAAAAAATCTAAATATGGTCAAATGGTTGGCCTATTTGATCCTCATGATGGAGACCAAAGCTCAAATCCTCACCTGATTCATAACTCTGATTAAAAACGGTTACACATAATCAAAAAGTATCTAAATATGATCAAATGATTGGCAAATTTTATTCTCATGATGGAAACCAAGATCCAAATCTTCTCGTAGAACCCATCTCTACCCAGTTCATGATTCTAACTAAATACAGTTACCCATAATTTTAAAAAAAAAAACAAATCAGATAGATAGGAAATATTTGCCACCTATTTAATTTTTTAATTTTTTAAAAATGACCTAAACTATCATGCTCCTTCAATGGAACACGATAGCCAGGATTTATATAGAATTATCCTGGCCTGGTATTATGCATTAGTTTCTTTTCTTTGATGAAACCTGGGTTGTATGCAGATGGGAATAATAGGAGAAAAGCTACAGATTGACTTTGTTATTTCCACTGGAGATAATTTTTATGACAATGGATTGAATGGCACACATGACTCAAGTTTTGAAGAGTCCTTTTCTCAGATATACACAGCCCAGAGCCTGCAAAAGAAGTGGTATGCTAGTAAGTTGTTCATAACCACTTTTCTCATTTATTTACTATGGTCTAAATCCATGAAGAATGGTGCAGAAGGGGGTCAGAAAAAATCCAAAATAAAAGCAGATAAATCACATCTAGAACAAAATCTACACTAGAAATTTGAGGTCTCTTTTTCAAATAATTGGAGCAGATATAGAAGTGTAAAAAATGTCTGAATTGTATTGTGAACAGTCTTGGGAAACCATGACTACAGAGGAAATGCTTTGGCTCAGTTCAGTCTTTCTCTCAGAAGGAGAGATCGAAGATGGTACTGTAAAAGATCCTTCAGGCTCCAATATAAAATAATTCTCCAACATCAAGGTATTTAACTAGTAATACGAGATTTCAAGATTCCATAGCTTATTATTTATTTTCTATATACGTTGTTACAGTATCAGGAAAATTCACTACCAACAATTCATCGTTGTGACATATTCATCACATAGTCAGCAATTCATCACCATAGTATATTCATCGTGTACACCTTTTTATGTGTTCAGTAGAATATGTCTGTACTTCTTTTTTAGGTGTTCTTGACCACTTAAATATTGAAAAATGTATACGTAGTGAATATACCACAACAATGAATTGCTGGCAGTGAATTGTATATGGGATGAATATGTCACGACAATGAATTGTTGGTGGGGAATTGTTGGCCATGAATTTTCCTAAATCATGTTATTACATGTAATTTTTAATTTTTCTTTTAGAAAAGTTAGTATTCATTATTTTGGTAATCCTTTTTTTTTTTTTTTTAGTTTAAAAAATGTATGTCTACCTTGATAGTTGTTACTATAGTTTTTGTATGTCTACTTTTATAGTTGTAAAAATAATTTTGAATTTTTCCTTCTTACCCTAATAATTTTAATATATTTTAATTTCTTTTTTGCAGAAAATACTTTGGTAGATTTTTTCTTCATTGACACTTCACCATTTATTGATAAATATTTTGAACCTAGTAACTTTACAAATGACTGGAGAGGGGTTCTTCCTAGGGAAGAGTATCTTCACAAACAATTAAAGGTATTCTAAAATCATAAATATATGTATACAATGGAAATGTTGCAAGGTTTAACAATAGTAGTAGCTAGAAAAGTATGAATTCTAATTATGTTTTGAATAATGTAGGATTTGGGAAAATCTTTGGCAAATTCAAATGCTATATGGAAAATAGTAGTAGGACACCATACAATTCGGAGCATTGGTGAAAATGGAGATACCATTGAACTTATTCAAAGGATACTTCCACTTTTAGAAGTAAGAAGATGTGATTTTTTCTCACTTATAATTATATTTATTTTCATTTGAACATGTCCCAAAGTTTGACATGATTTTCCATTTATGATTAAAGAGACATGTATTATTAAATACACTAGAGACATTTGAACAATCAATTTTATCATGCCCTATACTTAACATAATTGATCAACATTCTTTTCATGATCCACTTATTTTCACAAGAATCTAGACTTATATTATGATAAAATGGAATATCTTGAAATATTTTCATACTCTATAATTATTAAAAAATAGCATTTCATTTTATATACCCCAACCGACTATGAAAAAATAAATCCATACTCTTTAAACAAATAAACTTCACATATATTACTATCATTTTCTTGACCAAAAGATACTCAATTCTCCACAAACTTCTATATATCCATGAGTAGTCAAATAAAGACCACACATAAAACCCTACAATCCTAAAACACCTACATAACTTCATTCTTTTTAGTGATACCTACAACAATAATTGATTGCTCAATATTGTTGTTTTTTAAATTAATCAACCATAAATTTCCTTGAAACTTTCTTCTTCCAATCAAGTGACCTTAGTGAAAATCCCCAAGCATACCCCTAGCTCTAATTCCACACGTATTTGTACATTAAATGTATTTTTTCATAACATTCATAATAAGGGGAAGATAGCTATAAATTCATAATAGTCCTTCATAGTGAATTATTATAAAATATTTGATATACCACTTAAAGTCTAGATAATGGAACCAACCACCTCCAATTGTTTACATACCATTTGATATTTTGACCTAAAATATGCCACATGTACTTTAACTTCTTAATACACATTTAGGAGTGTTTGCTTCACACTTTTGCATCTCAAACAAACACAACCAAGTTTAATGATCCAATTATACACTTCTTAGTTGTTTGCACATGGTGCCTAGTTCACATGGAAAATTATTCCTACCGATTCAAAATAATTTTTCATATTTTAATTTATTTTATTTAGTTTAAATTCATTTCTATATGTTTTCTAATTTTTAATTGGTGCAATTGTTTACCTACCTTCTTACAACCATTGAAATAAATTTTTATTTTCATCTCTTTTTACCCATGTTTCTAAAAAATAACTAACAAAAAAATTTTCCTTTTAAAATATAGATGTTCTAATTCATCTAAAATGTCTTATTTTTCTTGTAATATTTTTATCTATCGCTAGCATTTTCATTTCTCCTTAAAGTTAAATTTTTAAAACTAAGACGTCCTCAACTCTATTTTAATATGGTCCTTCCACCATTATTCCAACCAAAACAACTAGGTTAGGGTCCTTGAATGAAACTCATTTAACTAGGCACGAACATTCTTTAGTAATGAATAAGTCTATACTTATTTTCATAAAGGATAGTGATTTGACCCATACTTTCAGATTGAATACTCCATGATCTAGTTATTGAAAAACTATTAGGATCCACTCTTTTCACTATATTTCATAACCCTTTTTTTCTATTTGACTAGGGGCAACTTGACCTTTTTTGGTTTCAATGTCCATCAATAAGTATTCATTTACATATTATTATAAATATTTTCTCACTATATTATTATTTTTCCACATCTTTTTTATTCACCTTGATTCAAAATTACATTATAATATCCCAATTAGTATGTTGTGGATATTCAAGTACTCTATTATAATGTTTTACTCTTCCTATTGTTTCCTCATATTTTGATTTTTTTGCATTCTTGCTTGTTCTTAGTGATATTGTATTCGTGATTATTGCTACATATTTTCCATTATCCTTTTATACAACTTGTGATCACTTTATGTTAGTCATTTTCAGTTATTGTTGCACCTCCACATCTTGTGATTTACTTTAATCTCTATTGTATTTATCATCATTTCACTCCATGTAATATACTTTTTATTTATGTATACTATGTGATTCATTAGATAACCATAATTTTCATATTTTATCTTTATAATTATTTTGTTTTTTGTGAATAGGTTTTTGAAGTGGACTTGTATGTGAATGGGCATGATCATAATCTTGGACACATTAGCAGTGTATCCAGGTAAATCATCTATAACATTATATTTATATATATATATATAGAGAGAGAGAGAGAGAGGGAGAGAGAGAAAGAGAAAGATAAATTATTGTTATGCTCTATTTAAATCTATAGCTATAAAGCATTATTGTCTAGATACAAAATATATAAGACTATTAATTTTAATGGATCAATAATATAAACGGGGAATTATATATAATTTAATAACTACAAAAAATGGCTCACTCTCAAAAAATTAGGCACACAAAGTTCATCAAAGTACTAGAATCAAAATAAAAACACACAACCCCTTAAAAGATGGTGCAATAGACAAAAGAAAGTCACAAATAAAGATAATAGTCGATGGAGAGGAATCCTTCAAATATAGAATAGCTCTCAACAACAATGAAATCATTAGGAATTTATATGTGCCTAACCATTGAGGAGTTGCATTCATGGATGTGTGCAGGAGAATTAGAAGGCTAATATGTCATTTAAATTCCCACCAAGTGTTTTTTCATGGTTATCTTTGACATTGAAGAAGATAGGGTCTTTGTTCTTAATAATGGCCCTTGGAAATGGAAGATAATAGCCTATACACTAAAAAAGGTATCATAATTTTGATCTATTATCTTTCTCTCCATTCAATTATCCATACTGAACTAGATACAATCTTCCAAAGGAATATTGGACACTCGAAGGGCTCACACAAATTAGGAATAGTATGGGGAATTTATATCCATCAATTTAAAGGAGATATTTGACTATAATTCCAAAATTTATGCATAAATATATATTCTCTCAATTCTAGAAATTTAAAGAAAAATATCATATCATTAGAAGCAAGAGAATAGATCCAGCTGGGGTAGGGGACCTAGCTCAATTGGGTAAAGCATCATGTTGTAGGAAAGAGATCAGGAGGTCTAGTCTCTCCTATATCCCCATGGTACCGAAGGGTGTATTGCGCTAGCGTCACCAGTCATGTGAAAAAAGTCTATCAGGTGCACTATAGATTATAGGGGGCTACCTAATTCCTATAGTCTGAGAGAGAGAGAGAGAGAGAGAATGGATCCGCCCAGTTAAAATTGAAGATTAAAAATATTTTTGTACTAAGTGTAGAATTCAGTCTCACTCTACCACCAATAGTCTAGAAACCACCCACCTCAAGAGAGAATGGAAGTGGGTCACTGAAAAATCCTAAGAATCCCCTAACTCCATATTTCCTAGAGTATCCCTATACCAACAAGAATATAGAGCCCTCCACATCCTCCTTGTATAAAGAGATCCAACATTACAATTTGAAGGTGATAAATTCATGTTCAAAGTACCTAGAAAATTTGAATCTCACAATCATCCCATTTGAGATATCTCCTAGCACTAGAAGAGATGGTGTGGTATGAATAAGATTTAGATTCATGGTTTTATTTTAAAAATTATATTGAGGATTGTTTAGGAATTAGTGATACTCACGACATTAATTGATTATCCTAAAAAAAGTTAAGCCCAACATTACCTCCAAGAAAAAATGGGGTCAAAAGAAAAAAATAGTGAAGGGAGAAGAATATATAGAGGCCAATCTGCTATCAAGAAAAAAATCTAACCTAAATGAGGAAAACACTCCCTTGTAGATCAATGGAGATCCTTACTTGCAATGTTAGGGACTTGAATGCTCCTAACAAAATTTTCTCAACAAAGCACTATATATACAAATTTATGGTCAATATTGTACTGTTGCAAGAAATGAAATAAGGATCATCATAAGTAAAAAAATTGTCCAACCACTACAAGGTTTGGGCTAGCTTATTTTTGGAATCTAATAGAACCAGGAAATAGGTTTTCTCTAGTCACCCAATCGAGTCAAAATGGTGCTTCTCTATTCATCTTCAAACTAGATTGTCATCAAAGTTTAAAATCTCAACTCTAATTTATTTTTTTCCATTCTAAATATATACAACCCTACCAAAATAAAGGATAAACTATAAAATTAGAATTAGATATCTTCATTTATTTAATCTCAAATTGTCAAAAAGTTCATAATAAATGGTGAACTCAATGTCATTTTATCAAAATTGGAGAAAAGATGTCTCCTATCTCACATTCCCCAAGATCATATCAACTTTCAAAACTTTGTTATAGATGCACGAATCTTGTTGACATTGCTCCTAAGAATTGGGAATTTACATGGACCAATAGAATGATAATTTTCACAAACATATCAAAATTATTGGACTAGTTCTCGCATTAAAAAAATTAGCTTCACTCTAAAAATTCGTTGGACTCATCTATTTATCCCATTTCTTTCTCTAATCACTATATTTTCCTCATGTTCATTAATGAAGATATAAAGGTCAATTAGAAATCCCTTCAATCTTAAAAGCATGTGGTTTAGAAGTGACAATATCAATTTAATCTAGATTTGGTAGTCAAATGTTTTTGATTAATGATAAACAAGTTTTGAAGGGTTCCTAAAACCCTGTACAAAAAAGAACAGTGGCAGTAAAGATAAAGCATTAGACTTCTCACCCAAAAAAAACCAAAAACAAGTTGATTACCAGAACATCAATAGACCATCAACGAAACGAACAACAAAAAACAAAGACAACAAAAAAAAACAAATGACCATTAGATAAGTTCTTTGAGCATCCTTGCCACTTTCAAGTCCTTTGATGCCATTCTATCGTGCATCTCCATGATGTCTTCCACATCCTGCCTAGGGACTGTTTTGCATTTCTTAGTTTTACTCTGAGTATGCACACTTTTTCCAGCACCCAATTCCATGGTCTGCATCTCCATGATGGCACTCTCCCCCCTTTCCTTGCTCACCTAATCACCAAACAATCCTCTGCCCGTCCATTCTTTTTCCTTCTCATTGAGGAAAACTAGACCTTCAGCCGAAGCCTCCAACTTCTCCTTGTTAAGATTAATGATCATGTCCATGTCCTTACGGAGCTAGCTATTATTCTTTTCTAGCAATGCCAACCTCGGCCCATAGTCTTTTTTCAGGTTATCCAGCTCGTCCACCACAAAACTGACATTGGAATTTAACGACTTGGCCAAACCGAAGATGGGGTCCTTCTCCTTAAGACTGCGAAGAGTGGAAATATTGCACCGAGCAATAGTGTCATGCTTATTGTGGAGTTCTTGCACCTCTTGCACCAGCCACATCATTAAATTAAAATAAATGTTTGCCGCTTCTTTCACCAGACCTGATGCCTGTGAAAATTCCATAGCCCCCCAAAACAAACCCCTGCCTTGATGTGAACCAGCAAGAGGATCATCATCTTGAGTCAAATGTTGATATCTAGAGAGGATCAAAGATGTTTTGTTTCACCAAGAAGTTAATTTTTCTAAAATATTGACTAAAGGAGTGGAATTTGACTTCTTTTAAGAATATTTTATAAGAAAAATAAAGAATAGAAAATGAGTTGAAAACTTTAAATCAAAAAAAATCACATGGCATGTTTTATGTAGACTACATTAAGGAGAAAGATCTATTGGAGAAACATGCTAAAGTTATGGAAAAAGAAGAAATCTCTTAGAAATCAAAATTGAGGGATACTCAATTGGAGGTAGGGGATCTAAAATAACACAAGAAATCGCAATGCCTCTAAATATTGAAGGTCCCTAAATATAATTGACTCAATTAGATTGATTGAGAGAAATATATATTAACAAAGATAAATGATATACAAGTTGAGGACCTTATTTATTTAAGGAATTTTTGGCAACAAATAGGGATAAATTGATATGTTGAGTATGTCAAACTTGTTTGATAATATTCTAATTTTAGTTTCCAATGAGAATAATTATTCTCGTATGGCCACAATAGTAGAGGATGAGGTCAAAATTGTGACCTTGTAGTTACACCATAATAAGGCTCTCAACCTAGATGAATTCCCAACATGTTTTTACTAAAAAAATCATTGAATTAGTGATCGTGATGTGTGGAGCATGGTTGAGGATTCTAGGAATTATAGAAGGTTTCTCAAAGATATTAACACAATTAACATTTTTTATCATCCCCAAGATATTTTAAATTAATCCCTTTGTTTAATTTCATCCTATATCTCTCTGCAGTATTGTGTATAAAATAATTTTGAAGGTATTAGCAAAGAATCTCTTGAATATGTTCATATGAATCTAATATGGACTTCAGATAGAGTAGCTTCACCTCAAGAAGGACAATTATTGATGACATTATCATTGCACATAAAGCCATACATTCAATGGTTAGCTTGAATAAAAATATATTATCATCAAACTTGATATAAGTAAGGCATATGAAAAAGTCAATTAGTTATTTTTTATGAGGTTAGTAAAGAAATTCAGCTTCAAGTAGGTATGGATAGAATAGATTTTTAGTTGCATATTCACCCCTCATTTCTCCATCTTGGTAAATGGGAACCCATGTGGATTGTTTGAGGCTTCAAGAGATTTGAGGCAAGAATATGATTTTTCCCCTTTCCTCTTCATGCTCATAGAAGAGATGCTTGGATGATCTATCAAATCAAAGGCTATTCAAGTTTTATGGTCTGGAGTAAAAATTATAAGATATATGCTCCAATAACACACCAATAATTTATGGATGACACAATCTTATATGGGGAGTCTCAAATGGAGGAAGCACATATGATAAAAGCAACCTTGGATAATTACATCAATACATCCAAGAAAATTATTAATTTTATAATAATTTTAATATTTATTTCTTGCACACTTTGAAGGCAATGCAAAGACAAATTGTGACCCTTCTAGGCTTCAACCTCGGTGACATCCCCAAAAAATATATTGATGTACCATTATTCAAAAGTGTTTCCAAAATAAATATATGGGAATAAACTATTAGGGCTTGTAGAGAAAAGTCTAAATCATGGAAGGATAAATGGTCAGCACTAGAAGGTAGAATTTTGATGATCAATGTAGTTATCTATGTAATCTTCTTTGTCCTACACATAGCTCACAAAAAATGTTGTCTAGTTTAAATAAGAGAATGAAGAGGTTTATTTTGGAAGGATCTAATGAAGTGAAGAGGATGTCATTGATCAATTGGCATATGGTTTAGAATTGAAAGGAAAGAGGCATAATCATAATTTTTTCATTAACTAATCAAAAATAACACTTGGAGCCAAACTAATTTAGAAAATGTATGTTAACCTAAAATTGTTGGGATGCCAAATTTTGCAATAGAAATACCTTGACTCCTAGGGACCAATGTGGATCACAGATTTGGAACTTCATGTTAAATTGTTGCTCTCTCATCACAAAGCATCTCACTTAGGTGATCAACATTGGTAGAAGTACAAAATTTTCATAAAACTCATGGAATGTATTCCCACCTCTCACAAGTATCTCTAAACTTAGAAAAATTAAGTAGATTTTAGAAAATATGTGATAGATTACATGATGATGATCACCAAACCAAATGGAACAAAATGGGGATGGAAGGAATTTAATGATGCACCTATTTTACCTCTCCTAAGGATAAAACTAGTAAAATAACTCTACAAATCAAGGGTCCCAATCTCACACAAAGTGGATCATATTATTTGTAGTGGACCAAATCAAGCACCTACATGGTCAATTTAGGTTATCAAGTCCTCTACAACCCCCCAATGAATAATCCATGCCCAATTACTCTATCTTGGGGGTCTAATTGCCTCCCTAAGTTAGGTGTCTTTTCTTGGAAAACCCTCCACAAATGGATTCTTGTGGGGTATAAGATTTATTCAATTAGAATTGAAGAACCATTGATATGCCTACTCTATCTATAGGAAAAAGAGATGGTGATTTTTTTTTTAATTACTAATGTGCACATGCATGTTGGACATGGTTATGTTAAATACTTGGTTGGTTAAGTGCTTTCCAAATGGATATATTAGATTTTTTTTAAGTTGGCCATTCCTTTGTCATATTTTTTTTTATGGATAGGTATCTAAGAAGCAAGTACATCTATGTTGTCTTGGCACATGGAAGGAATGAAAAAGATAACTTTTTAATGAAAAATAGTTGGTAGTGGAGGAGGTAACTAAGAAAATAGAGATTGGTTTAAGCAAATGCATTTGTTCCAAGCTAAGATCAATGAATTTTTTAGTCCAAACTGTTTATATAGTGGGAAAATTAGATTTAATAAAAAAATGTAAATCTCTCAAAGTCACCCTTTTCTTTGCTTCAAATAAGCCTCCCTATAATTCAAAGAAGAAAAAAAAAAGAATACCAAGTGGTTAGAGCCTCCAAGTGGAAAATTGAGGCATAATTTTGAAGTAGCCTCAAGAGGCAATCTAGGGGTATCAAGAGAAGGGCATCATAATTAAAAATGGAGTAGGAGTCTTCATATTGGCTCTATCAAAAACTACCTCCTAGAACCAAAAAAAAGCTAAAATAGAAGTGTTACACAAAGGTCTCAAAATATGTTTATAGAAGAACAAATTAATATAATTAATATCAAAGGGGACTCCCTAAATTGTGTTAATGTCATCTACAATAGAAAAAATATAAATTAGAAATAAAAGAGAAAATAGAACATATATGTCACGCCCTAGATAATTTTCTTGAATACTCCATCTATCACATATTTTGAGAAGAAAATAAGGTGGTTGAATTGTTGGAAATTTTTATGATCAAACAAGAGGAAGAGACCATTTTATCAAATCACAAGGAAGCATGTAGACACATCCAAGAGATAAATTAATTCATTAGTTAGTAATTTATAGTGTACATTTTTGTGGGTGATGAAAAAATTTTGCACTCTTATGAGTGATGTGATACTTATATAACAATATAAAATGGGTGGAGATATATTGGCAGATGATCAATGCTCCCCTCGGGATTTTTTTCATGGCTTAATCACCTCTCATGGATCCGTTAACTCTGGCAGTAGTATCAGGCATTAATAGGTTGACCTTTTGGTGCAACGACAATCGTGGGGCCAACAATTGGTATCAAAGCCAAAGGTTTTGGGTTTGAATCCCCTCAGGTAGCACTGAGGGGGAGATTTTTGGTAGATGGTCAGCGCTCCCCTTGAGATTTGTGACATGGCTTAATTGCCTCCCACATATCTGTTAACTCCAACAGCTATATCGGGCATTAACGGGTTGACCTTTTGGTAAAACGACAATTGTGGGGCCAACGAGATCTTCCCCTTAGTATTTTTTGATCCCCCTCTAAAATCTCCACTAATGCACATTCTTAAAAACCATCTTATTAAAGGAAAAAAATTAAAGGAATCCACCAAGAGATCATGGAAGGAAGGCTTGTTCTAAGTGAATGCATTTATGATTGAAAAGATGAGGACCTCTTGAAGCAGTTACACTAGCTTTTCTATGTTGAATATTTTGATGTAGAGAACAATAAAGGTAGTCATTGGTTTCATCCTTCTAGAGAATGGACACATCTATGAAAACCAAATACTAGAGAAACCTCTAATGAATATAATAGACATTCTAGGGAAGAAGATGTGGAGTAAGTTGGTAGTGGCTAACTATATCCAAAAAACTTGGCATGGAGCTATAATCAATGCAATATAAAAATATGATAGGAGATTTTTCATAGGGCAATTGTGAGATTTTTTAGTATGGAGCTGATTCAAGAAAATGACTAGCTACAAGATTTTTTTCCATTAGGGATAGGTCTTGTGAAAAGTAACTTGAAGGATTTTGGAGACCTCTTAAGCTACAACCCTTCCTTGTTATCTCAAAAATAATTAGAGATTTTATAAGTTGATCAAGGGAATTGTATATATAATACACAATAACACTAAAAGAGGATACAATTTAGATAAATAAATCGTAACAAACCATGATCTACATCATATTGAGGTTATGCAATTTTTCTTTCATATTTTAGGAGAGTTGCCCCTATATGACATAGTGTATATCTATATAGAAAAAAATTATCTAAAAAAGTTCAAGTTATATCCTCAAATTTATTATACATTTAATAATAGATGGTTACACCCAAAGTCTAATAAAATTTATACATTTGTAAATTTATTTTTATTTTTAAAAAATTATACACTTTAAATTCTACATGATATTTTTTAAATAATTTCTTACCTAATAGATTGTATAAATGTTTAAATGTTTAGTAACATTAAAATTGATATTAAATTTTATTTTTTTTCCTTAAATCATTTAATTATATTTTTCTAACTACAATTGAATGGATGTAGTTCACTACAATTTTTAACAAGTGGGGGAGGATCTCAAGCATGGGATGTACTTAATGAAGCTCCAAATATGGAAGGTTCTAAATTCTTTTATTCAAGTCAAGGTTTTATGTCTGCTCAAGCCACAAAGGATTCCATACACATTGCAATCTATGATATTGAAGGAAAGACCATCCATGAACTAGGCTTGTTTAAATAGAGAAAGTCCTTTTTTATATACATTATCAAAAGAAAAACATTTATATCCAAATCTTTGTTCTCGCAAGCATTTGTAATCTCCATTATCTCAAAGAGAGATGTTTGAATAAAGTTAAAATGAATGTTTGAGAAACCTTTCCATGAAAAGTAAAGTCTAATTTATTATTTGGAATTTTGAGCTCAAATAAACCCCATATAGCATAGGGACAAAATTTCCATGTGTCTCAAAAGTACTATTTATGTACATTACCAAAAGATTGACAATTTATTTGAGATTAATTCAGAACTTGTGTTTAGAAAATAATATAATTTCTTATTTTTTGAAAATTGAATATTTTGTTGAAAATATTATTTAATAAGATCCATTTAAAATGTGGTAAATTTTTTTTACAAAGCATATATTTATGTTTATTTTAAATTTAAAAATTATTAATTGTTAGTATATAAATATTTAATGTTACAATTAGATCGTTTATGCTAATGTCCTTGATCTATTACATGTATGGAGATATGTTTAGTTGACTTGTAACTAGCATAAATCTTAATTAAGATATATGATCATTTATATAGTATTATAGAGGTAATTAGGCCAACTTGGGTGACATCTATAGCATCAGTGTGGTATACATAGAGAAAGTAATGGTTAGTTTACTATCATCATATTGTGAATGTTGTTTGTATTGAAGGCTTTGAAGATTTTTCATCTCAAAGTGGCTTATTATTATTAAGTATTATGGCATGTATCTTATTACATTCTTTTCTTGTGCAAGTAATTTCAGTACACATGGTATTAGAGCATGATCTTGTTGGTAGTGGTTGCCATTGATGTCGACACTTAGTGAATTGTTTGTGGTTGTCATTTATGTCAACACTTGAAACTGTTGTTGTTTAGCATTGGTTGTCATTGATGAGTTGGTTGTCATTGATATCTTGGTGAGATTGTTGTATTGGGTGTCATTGTTGATAACATTTAGTTTGGGTTGTCATTGAGTATGGTGAAGTGTTTTTGATGTTCATGGCTAGATTTCATGCCTTGCTTGATGTCATGTAAAGAAGTATTGTGTAAGGTTGTTGTCATCAAAGTTGTTTGATCATAACAATATATTAAGATGAGGATTAGAAGTGTTGTTAATGGTGGAGAGATGTTGTTGATAGCATGTAGCATGTTGTATTCTCTCTCCTATTGTTCATGTTGAAGCATGTGTTGCTAGAAGAAATTTTTAGCCTCCGCAAGTTGTTGAAAGGTATTGTTTCAAAAATTTGTTGTGAAGATGTTTGGGAGAATGATTTGCATTCCTCTGTTGTTGAAGATGTGGTCTTGCGGTTTGGGATTCAATTTTTTTTCTCTATGGATGTTTCACTCCTATATTTTTAGGTCACCAGTGTTGTCAAGGAGGTTTTTGTTAATTGCAGAAGGTTGGCAGTGTTGTTGGTTGTCTGGTCTAGTCTAGGAAATGCTCCACATTTCTCTACATTGATGTCTTTGCACCTGTGGCTTGATGAATGTGCTCTAAGTTTCTATGCAATGTCTCAGTTCAAATTTCATTTATTGAAGTGGTTCGCAAGTTTTTATGTTAATGTTATATCTCATGGTTGTGCATTTTGTGTTTCTAGGAAAAAGTATTATGTTCATGTTTGGTTTGTGGTAGTTGTTGGTGGCATGAAAGTATGAAATAAGTGTCTAGAAGTGTTGTTGGATTTTCAAGGAACGTCTCTTTGTGATCCACACATTAGTGGTTGATCTCTTTTGGCGTTGCATTGTGTTTGTGTTGGTCTTTTGGGTTTATGGATATCTGGTCGATAGGGATTTTATCTTGCTTGTGCTATGTGCTTGAGGGTTTGCACTAGCATATGAAGATGTGTTAAGATGTATTTGGGTCCTAACTTATCTTGTCCTTGGACTTAAATAATTAATAGGTAATTATTGGATTTTGAAAGTGGAAGTGTAATGATGGACCAAAACCAAGGCAACAATAAACATTCTATTCATTCCAGCAATATATTGTACTTCACTTATTAAGATTCAATTGAATGTTTCTTCTTAATTCTTGAGGGGAATTAAGAAACATTTCTTGACTAAATTTTATTGATAACTTTAAGAAAAGGCCCTTAAAAATTCTATAAAATTCTAGCAAAATTTGGATAATGGCATTAATTTTCATGGTGAATATTTCATTTTATTTTGTTTTTAAATATTATTTTTTTTAGAAAATGTATGCACATTACTAAAAAAATTATAAAATCCTAGCAATCTTAATGAATACGAGCTAAGAGAATTAAATACTATTACAAATCCTTCCTCTAAAAAATATCATTGTTGGCATACTTCCTTCATGTATCCTTTTCTTTTTGGGTAATCAATTAATCTACACATTATGTTTCCCTCTTGATTGAATGGTTATGATTTGATTCTATAAATTTATAAGCACATATGAGAACTATTTACTCTGCATATAATTTATTTTGGTTCATTGATCAACATCTAATCATGTAGCCCATAGTAAAATTTGGATCGAGTAAATAATTTTCATGACATTTTCTTATAAACCTATGAAATCAAATCATAGTCATCCATCAATATCGAATCATGTGACCCAAATTAAATTCTAGGTAAAGTAAATAGATCTCATGGCATATGATTATAATCTTATGGGATCAAATCACAGTCATTATATTATAGTGTAATTAATGTTGTAAATTGCATGCCCTATTTCTTCACGCATTCTAACCATAGAAAGTTTTTACTATCTATATGGTCCTCATTGATTCATAATACATATAGGCCCATGGTGGTCAACAAAAATTCTAAGTTGTATCGTCAATAGAATATAGGTTGTGTTCATTACAAGAACTTTAGATGCTCCTCCTTACTATTTGCACAAAACAAGAATCAAAAACTTAAGATCAATGTCATATTAGGTGGACTTTACCAAACAAAAGAGTCATTGTAAGTATTATATAAAGTAAATGCATGCCACATTTTGTGAACAAGGTCTCAATTTCTCATCCATGTAAACTTTAAAAATAATATTAGTACTATTGAACACCCAGAATACTAAGAGGGGGTGAATCAGTATTCTTTTAATCCACTTAAAAATTTAAACATTCATTCCATATAGCATATTCAATTTGTAGTAGGAAAGGAAAGTAAAAAAGTAACCATCAAAGCACATAACACATGAACACCAATTTTTTACGTGGAAAACCCAAAATGGGAAAAACCATAGTGAGGATTAGTTCATAATATATTATAATTGGTTATAGTATATTACAAAATTGCTCATTGTAGGTGGACTCACTGTCCAATTAGACTCACTGTCCACTGAAAGAAGAAAATATAAAAGAGATTGTGGCACACAACCAAGATTTGAACTATTACAAGTGCATCTAACATATGCTAGGGTACAGTTCCATTGAAGCTCAAAACATAGACTTTACACACTTCATATTGATCTACATTAACACTCTATTATGCTCTATATTCGCCTTATACTCAGACAATTCACATCAACTAAACATCACATTACATCTCTCTCTCTAAAACACCAAAAAATATCTTACATATATATATCAACATCATCCACAAACACTTACAACATCAATTAGGTCGGCCTAATTAGATGTATTAACAAAATATTCCTTGTCGACTCAACATACACATAGACATACTTCACACCAAGATCTAAAACTTATAAAAAATCAAAATAGGTTGGCATGGACCCATAATAGCACCCACATAATGAATCAATACTTATTCAAACTCTACAATATACAAAACTTATTAGGTCGGCACTAGTAGTGACCTAATAACATAATTTATCAATTGTACATCCAAAGACTTACACACAGACCTCCAAACTTCATGCCACTTGGAATTCACACTCTACTAGCACTTGTCGACATCTCCACAAATCTACAAAGCTAGATAACTATCCACGGAGAAGTGTGGATTCACCAAAACATGTACATCGAACTGGAAACCTCTACAAATGCCAAACCGAACTTTTGTCACTCATAACTTCTTCACCAGATGTCAAAACAATATGAAACTCTAGATATAATCTTCTCTAACAACCAAGAAAATTATATCAAAAGTGTAGAGCAAGATCTTACACAGCAAACCAATGCGGACCCAATAACCATATTTCCTATACACAAAATTATCTATATTGGTACTTAATCAATTTCCATATTAACTTCACCAGATCAAACCTTCTTGCAAATACCCAATAGATTACCATCTTCAAACATGTTCAATCTATAAAAAATAATCTCCATGATGGTCTTCATACCAAAATACAATGTTGACATCAATGACAACATTGTAATACAATACACTTAGCCCTCATGCTCATGTTGCCAAAAAATGCATCAATGACAAACTCCTTACTCTTCCAACAATCTCCCCCTTTGTCATTGACAGAAATATGCCTTAAATATCTCCCAAAATTATTTTTCCCCCTTTTACATCAAGGGAAAAGAGCACAAAACATAAGTCTTCACATATACCAGAGCTCCCCTAACTGATATGTACATATATGCAAGCTGAAAACTTAACTGACCCCCTAAGGGTGCAATCCAACATAAATTTTTATTGGAAAATTTCCTTAAACTATCTACATATGTACACAAAAGTCTAAAATAATAACCGATATACATAAAAAGAATGAAATGCGTTCATTTGGAGGAAGAATTTGACTCTTGTAGTTTATCTAGATGAGCTTGCCACTCTTTCTTTCCTTCTTCCCAAATATTTTTGGAAATGCCAAGCATTCTACTTTGGGCCTCCAACTCCATCAAGAGTTCTTCACCATCATTTGAAGTACTAGGTATCAAATCTAGCTTTGAAGTTTTGTCGGCACTCAACAGGGCACTAGAAACAGATATGAACTTGGTGTTCACTAGATCCCTAAGATTACCAAACTGCATTATAATCTTTTATTTTTGAGCTTGCAATTGGAAGTGTAGGCATCCAAATTTGACCACTCCCATATGGTCAAATCCATCTTCATTACTCGTCTATTCCATCGATATTAATTAAATGATTTATTTAATTAATATTTCCCCTTTGCCTAAGGTTTCTAAAGTATTTAATTAATAATTAAATACTTTACCTTTCATCCTTTTTTAAATTAAATAAATATATCAATTTATTTAATTTAGTCATTTAGCCTTTTTGAATTTAAATCAGTTTTAAATTCCCTCTTTTCTCTCTCCTTGTCACATCCTCCATAATCTTCTTCTAATTTGGATTAGTTTAAATAATCCATGACTAGGATGTGCACACCCTTAATCAGGATTAAAGTCACATCCTCCATATTTTCCCACTTGCTTCTAATCCCTCATTAATCTTCTTAATAACCCGTTTGCACAACCTTAATCTAATCACATGCCATCTTTGGTATGTCCTCCAAGTCAACCTTTCATAAGTGTTTTTTTTAAGTTCTTGGATCTCCTGAATGGAATGGAACATGGGAAGAAAGGAATGGAATGGGGACATGGAGGGAACATGGAATGGATGAAGGAGAGGACTTTCTAAAATTCCTCACTAGTCACCATCACTCTCATATGGGGACAAGAACTTTTTTGAGGAGATTTTCCCCTAATCTCAAGGTACTTGCAAGTACCTCCACTTCACATGTCCTCTTTCCACATCACCTATCCTTGTGAAACCTCCCCTTCCACATGGTACGATGCGAGGGTTTGTGAGTCCTCAACTCACCACAACCCTCGATCTTGTCCATGTTGGCTAAATCCTAGCCATTGATTCCTCTAGAGACTCTTCCCTTAAAATGGGAGATTTTCTCTCATTCAATTCATAACACTCATTCACAATTCAAGCATTCTACTCTCTAGCAATTTTCAAGTAATCTCAAGCACTTGCATATTCATCCTCCATTGTTGCACTCTTCAAGATTGCATTCCATCCATCTCATACATTTATCCAAGTTCCCACATCTTTCATTGCATTCATCTTGCAATTTAGATCATTTTGCATATTGTTTTCATCATATTTGTCATCAAGGAGCACATATTCAAGCTACATCAAAGGGCCAACCAAAAGGATCACTTGGACAAGGTATAATCTATTGTTTATCTTTATTTTATTCAAGTCAACTTAGGCTAATCTTGAGGTGGTGTTGTGTTATTTCTCCTTTGCATTTCTTTGTTTTTTCATCTTTTAGGTTTAGTAAATAAACACTACACACAAGAAGTATTGCTCATGCAAGTTCTAAATGGAAGACCTTGTGCTTCCATCTAGATCTTGTGCCAGATCATAAGCACTAGAAGCTTTATCAATTTGGGACTCAATTGAGTCCATCTCATCTTTTATGCTTTTTGTAGACCCTAGCCTCTTCATACAAAACTGAAATAAAACTTTGGCTTCCACCACACAAGCCTACACAACTTTAATATTTTCTTAAAAAAAATTATGCGCACTTTCACACTTCTCCGTTACATCCATTAATCTCCTATCATTTATCTTTTTCTCTAATTCTTTCTCTAACTTCCCTTTTAACCCACTAGCATACTCCTTAAATGAATCAAGTAAAAAATTTAAATTGTCCATACCGAATAGAGAATTTTCAATGGTAACACCAAGTGTGGCCTCCTGCAGAACCTTTACTGCCTCATCTATCATCTCTCCAATCTTCTGATGAGTCTCAATGATTTCTTTCTAAGAAGATGCATGAAATGCATCACCTATTTGAATCTTGTGAGAAAAGATATGTTATCCATGTCCACATGCCCTTGTTGCATCAAAATTTGTAGTAACTGGGTGGACATTATAGGCTGGAATTGTAATTACATGCTTAAAAAATTCTTTAATGAATATATAGAGGTGCCAGAGGATTCACCAGTAGTCTTTACATCCTCCTCTACAGATTTCCCCTTCAAATCATTTTCCTTATCACCAATGTTAACTGGTGTCTCTGCATCCTTCTTCTCTTCTACATCACGAGATGCATCCTCACTCTTCTTCTCCTGAGACCTCTGCTCATCACTCCTTTTAGGAACATCTTCACTATTAGATTTCTCTATGTTATCTAGAGGAATAATTATCTCTGGTTGACCTTGAGTGTTCTCAACATTTTTCTTAGATACTGAAGGAGGTGTTTGATGATCTTTAGTAGTATCCTCTTTTGCAATGTCTTCTCTGGTAGCTCCTTCATCATCATTTTCCTCACTTGCAACCTTTTCTTTTGCAATTTCTTCCACTTTTGGAAGACCATTATTCTATGCATTACCTTCTTCAATGTCATGCTCATGTTCAACATTATCATGTTGTGCTTCTTCTTCAATTTTCACATTCAGAGTAGGCATACCAACATGCATTTCTTTTGTGCTTTCTAGATTCATACCTAATCTTTGAGATAACTTTGCAACCTTCTCTACTGTCTCTTTTTAGGGCCTTTTGAGATCATTTTGATCTCTGCTCATGAGGGTAGTCACCCTTTTCTTCATTCAGAACTCTTTATTATACAATTGAGCCAATGTGGCTCTATTCTCTTCAGAGAGAGGTGTACTAATCTTTTCCAAAGAAAAATATTTTAACTTTGCTTCTTCCTCAATAGCCTCATGCCTCCTTGCAAGTAGTACATTTCTTCAATCTTTAGGTAGCTACTTCTCAATATTCTACATATTAACTTCAAAAACAACAATGTATTTGACAATTGATTCTACAATGGTAGCTTTGTCCACCTCATCAACATCAATGT
>VDFB02096573.1:0-16885 GCA_007258455.2 Sequoia sempervirens | reverse complement strand
CAAAATCCAAACCTCCATCTAGAAGGGCGCCCTCAAGCTACAGGCGTGCTTTTGCTAGAAAAGACAAGTTTCTGCCATGTAGAATTTTGGGAATTTCAACTTCTATCGCCATTTGCCGGAGTTAAGGATCTCGGATAGCTTCGCTGGATAGCTCGTCGGATAGCCAGGCGAATTCTGAAGAGATTGATTGTATTTATGAGCATTTTCAATAAGATCTTGACCTTCAAACAGAAGGGCACCCCTAGGCTATAGTTGCACTTTCTTGTTTCTCTCTGAGAAATCTTCATAATTTTAACCTTTAAAATCATCATCTGAATCACTGAAATGACCATGTGCAACGTGAAATGTTGTCGTGAGACGCTCCTCCATCATGAAATGCTCCATTCTGAGTCTCAACATCAAGTTCTGATCAATAAAACTGCCTTTAACTGACAACCAATCGGAGAAAACCTCCATGCTTCTTGATATTTCGCCTAAAAATCATTATTTTAGTAAGGCTTTCCTAGACTTTTAAACAAAATGTCTTTGATGTGAAGCAAAATTTTGGTTTTGGGGTACAACACAAAGTATCCCTCCACGAACAGTAAAATAGTGGTGACTATTTCATATGAGCTCCAACAAAATCCTCCATCAAAAACTCATGCTGATTTCTTGTGGGAGTCACTCATGTTTATCTATTTTGTATGATCTGCAATTAGGTTAAATCACAAGATTCATGTTCATGTTTGACTTCAAGGAGCAAAAAAATTGGAACAAGATTGTCAGCTTAAAAATTGTGATTAAAATTGAAGTATACAGAATTATTAAATCTGCATGTTTTATTATTTTTACTTTCAATTAAATAAATAAACAAACAAGAATGATGACATAAAATTACATTAAAATCTATAAAATACAAAAATTTAAATAATTGAATTAAAATAAATTTTGGTTATAAAACTTAAAAGGACATAATCTAATAAAATTATATTAATAATTTTAAATTAATTATAAAACATTACAAATTTATAATGATAACTTAAAAAATTAAGTTAAAGAACCTTAAAGTTAATAAATTCTAAAACATATTAAAAATAAAAATTAACAAAAAAAGCTTAACAAAATTTCTAAATCATAATTGAAAAAGTCAAACTCAGCCATAAGTTAATAACTCAGCTGACACAAACTCAGCAAATTTTCCGAACATTAAAAAAAAGACATAAATTTGTAAAAATATTCTTCAAAAGCATGCATATTACTGAATTTAGAAACATATTACTAATTTCCTTCATATATAGATCAAAATTAGAGTTCAATAGACACCACAGACCAGAAACCAAGTTTAATAAATATCAATTTCAAGTTCCAATATAAATAAAATTACAAATTATAAATATCTTGTAGAAAGAAAGCACAGCAAAGTCTGCTGCCACTGTGCGGTGTCTTCAAACTGAATAATGAAGATAACATTCTATTATCTTACAGCTTACTATTCCTCACGCTCTAAGGTAGCTAAATAAGTATTTGGATAACCTTATTTCTTATCCCCTTTACAATTATTTGGCTGTAAGATTTTATGCAAGTTACTCACAAGCCAATCTGACATTGGCACGTGAGTTCTGTGAGTAATTGGCAATTTTTTCAACTATGATCTAAATAAAAGAAATATAAAACTAAAACTAAGAAAATGCCTAAATCTAAGAAATAAAATATATACAAAATTAAAAACGATAAAATAAAAGATTTATAAAACTATAAAGTATCAATGATAAATTAAAACAAAATTAAGTAAATACTGTGAAGCATAATAAAAGTACTTTTAATAATTTCTCTCACTCATGGGGTAATCAACAAAAAATGTGCTAGAAAACAAGTGCCTTGGCAGAGATACACTTGTGGGTTTCTTAATCCATGTGATGCAAGGACTGTTGTGTGTAGGGACTCATCAGGTCTCTTTGCTAAAGGAGGCTCTCTTTTTCTCAGTGTTAGATCTAATAATGAAGCAGAATGGGAAGCATCAATAGTGGCTCTCTCCTTGGCTTCTTCCTTGGATTGTCAATGGTTCATCGTTGAAGGTGATTCTTCAGTTGTTATTCAAGGTCTTACCAGGATGAGCTGTCTGAATTAGAAGCTATGGGGTTTTTTGTATGAGACCTTGGTCCTTTGCAGGGCTTTGCAGATATCTTTTCTAAACCAATGCTTTTGAGAATTTGACAAAGTAGCTGATCTCTTGACCAATGAAGATATTGAGCAATCCCCTTTCTTGGCATTGATCAATGATTGCTCAGCTTCCTAGCCTAGTTTGAATAAAATTTTGTATGATCATCAACCTCCTTAAGTTAAATTTTCTCAAGGGCTTTGGGTCTATGGCCCCATTTTTCCACACCATTTTGGTTTGTACCCTTTTGCCTCAGTTCTGTAGTGGCAATTATAAAGTCTGCGATGGAGGCTTCTTTCATGATGAAACAGACTATTTAAAAGGTATACAGATGGAACTTTAATTTTGGCACACTCTGGTAGGTTTCTCCTCCTCTATATACAGGTGTTCCATTGTGCGTTTTTGTATATAGCATGGTTGTGCAAGATGTTTTCACCTTTCAATATTCTCTTTGGTGGTGTGCATTGAGATTTTTATTGAGAATAGCTTTTCATCTATTGAAGCCATCAAGATTGGTGTGGGCATTTCTTAGTCTATTGCACATAGACAAGAATGGCTTGTGAGTGCCAAACAGAAAAATCCAACGATCCCTCTTTCAAGGGTGAGATTTCTGATAGGTGGTTGCACACTATCTTTCATTGTTTGGATGTAGTGACTCTTAATTTGGTCAAGATGGTCCCTGACCCTCAGGGTTATGGCGACATGGGAATGGCTCACCATAGGACTTTGATTATGTCTGATTTTTTACAAAGTTGGAAGCATCGTTGTCTTCTATTAAGGTCAAGAATTGGATTTTATGTCCCGGTGAAGGCAATTCAGAGGACAAGCATTCAATGGTATGTGCTAA
The DNA here is from genome assembly GCA_007258455.2 of Sequoia sempervirens. NCBI lineage: Eukaryota > Viridiplantae > Streptophyta > Pinopsida > Cupressales > Cupressaceae > Sequoia > Sequoia sempervirens. The sequence continues at coordinate 13,901 of VDFB02096573.1, read as the reverse complement.
GGCACCAGGTAATCTGTTGCAACCGACTACTAAGTTACCAGTTCGTGTATGGGTGCAGATACAGGTACAGTTATGGGTACGACGGTAGGGCAATTTTTTTACCCTTGGGTACGGGTATGGGTAAGGGAATATATATAAATATAGATTGGGTGATGTCCCAAAGCATCTTGTGGCATTCTAATTGCTATATAATTTATTTAATATTAGAGGTTCTGCTTTAGAAAATAGAGAGAAGTTAATTGGAGTCCCAAATTAGTAACAATAATGAACAGCAAATGACATTTGTCTTCCAACGTGGGTTTCGTAATGATCTCCTTATATATTAAAATTTAAAACTTAATGAGTTTCAATTTACTAACAAGTGCAGGTGTATAGACTGAACAATCCATGATTTTATTTTGTTGTTATCCAAGTGAGACGGTCTGCAACAAGTCCTCATTTTTAGCAACTAGTGCTGTACAGAGTCAAAATGGAAAGGCCTGTAGGACCAAAGAGCCCATGTCATGGCAGAATTTGAAATTTCAAATTCGTGCCATTATGCTTGCTAAAATTTAAATTTTCTGATCTTTGTGCTGGATGCCTCCTATGACTACAAAAAGAAATTGCCAAAGATTTCAAATCATCCCCATGCAAAAGTGAAGAACACGGTAACTTAGACCGACTACCATGGGTGATGTCAAACTAATAAAAATTTGTTGGCACTAAATTATGGGTTGTGAGATTTGAAGGCATTTTGTTTGAATTTAAGGATACTTGTTACAAGTCTTCTGGGAACAGACAATCATGGAATGCTAGAGGTGACCAATGCTTTTACTTTGCCATCACTGGTGGATAGTATCTTGAAGAGGAGATAATTCACGGTGTCAACTTCCAAGCCTTGTCAAACCATGGAGACAATCCTGCAGGGTCAAAGGATGAAGTGGAGGCTTGGGTGGCAGAGAGAAATTCAGCTGAGCATGATGGCAGGTCAGCTTAAGGGATGGGTAGTTGGTGGGTGTCTAGAGATCTATAGGCCCATATTTCTTTGTTTTCATAATTTGATTGTGTTCACTGGCACCATCCCTCTATGGCTTTCACCTTCGGGCTTTTTTGTTTTCTACCAGTTCAGTCGATATGGCTGTTATTTGCTTGTACTTGGTTTTAGTAGTTGCATGGACGAGGGCCCCAATAGAATTCTAACTAATTAATCCAAAAAAAAGTTATAAAATTAATATTGAAACCTTAAAATCTAATAAGAGCTAACTAATAATAAAATGTTAATTAAAAGTTTAAGATAGGGCAAAATTTAAAATAATGTCCTATGAAAGAAAAGTCAAGACTGAATATACTGTAAAAGTCTAAATTTCAAAAACTGTTTTATAAAACATAACTTAAGCAGCTTCACCACAGCAACACACGGCTGCCTAACTGAACAGCAAATGCAGAGGACCAGGGCTACAGAAAACTCACAACAGACACAGGCTGCACCTACACAAAGGTTAATGCCATTCATGGAAGTAGCTTCACAGCAGCAAGAAACGCCAGCCAAATTGAACAGAAAAACGCAAAGCGCAGAGGATACAGAAAACTCGCAGCAAATATTTACAGAAGACACTGGCTACAGGTACACCATACAACAACAAATGTTAATGAAAAGCAAAGACAGTCACAGGTTTGAAAAACTAAAAAGAAAAACCCTTATGGGCACTACTTTTTTATATTTTTTCTTTAAAAGTCAAAACCGTACCAATTATTGGGCTTTCTAAGATTTTCAGGCTATACAATTTTTGGTGAGCAATTTTTGACAAACTTTTTACCTTTTGATTAAGTTTGCCATTTTTTTAATTTTTACATTAAAATTTGGCAAACTCTATGACAAAGCTTCATTGTATTCAGATAAATAACAATTTTTTCATGACTTGTAAGACTTGGAGTTATTTGAAATCCATCAAGGATGAGCACCATAAAATTTCTCCACTTTCACATGCACAGCTGCTTATAATGCTTGACAGACCATTTTGTGTTTATCCATTTTACTTCTAAGAATCTAAAGAGTTGGTACAGTGATCAAATGTGCCTATCATGCCAATTTGGCTTGACAATGTAACTAATCAGGCAGAGATGCAGAGTCTTCCAATACCCTCAAAAGTTGTAAAAAATGCTTGTTAAGAGACAAACTACATTTGTTTTTATCAATGGCAATCGGCAAGTGTTAGTACCAGCAGTAACAAGTGAGGGTTATTCAAATAAAGCTTAGTTCATCAGCATTTAAAAAGGTCATCAAGAACGTGACCGATACTGAGTCCCTTCAAGGCATTGCCTGCAGTCAAAAATGGTACTCAAAATATCATGCAAAAGGCAGTCCTCGATGTGGAAGTCGAAAATGTTTTTCTAAATCATTTGATAATGAACAATCCATATTGACACCATGACAATAACAAAAATTCCATCATAGGTATTCCAAGAAATTACTCTAAATCATCATCAGTCGAGGTGCCAGTTTAAAAAACTGAGAAGCACATTGCTCACCCAGACCAAAAAATTGTTCTGTCAAATGATAATGATATTGGATGCAAAAGCTAGGAATTTAAAAAGTGGATATCCTGGCTTGGTTGATGGTTTCTTTGTCAATATATTTATCGCCAATGTCATGCATTTGAGAAGAAAATTAAGGAATTGGACTCAAAACTGCCACACTGTGTGTTTTATTACATGGAGTCTAGACTGTTCTAAGGCCATGGTAATTGAACTTAACACAGCCATAATGAACAAGTAATTTTTTCAGCATTAATTATTTAATATTGTGGTCATCCCTCAGTAGATACAAACCCAATATGCTTGTGGGTTAACAACTGATAAATACCATTCTTACACAGAATCTCTCTGCCCTTCTCCTACATAACCTAAAACTGACCAATAAAAATGCAATCTTCATTATTTTCCTGATCCTAAGACCTATTGGAAGATTAAAAACTGGCTAATATAGTGACTCCAAGATTCCCAAATAATTTAGTTTCTTTTTGAATTTATCAGGCATCCCCAAAATTATATAGAACTAGCTAACCCAAACTTGCACAATTCCAGCAAAGTGGCCATTCAATGTAACAAGCATGAAAGCTGTTGGTAAATTGAACTACCAATTATAGACCAATATGAACTCTGTGGGCTGAGTATGAACTCAGACTTCAACACAGAACAGACTCAATACTAAACAGTCTTCATTCCAAAAATGATTTGCACAGAGATTTTGTAAGGACCAGTGTGACTCAAGCTTAGCACAGGCAAGTCTCGTTTAGGCCTGCTTGGACTCAAACTCAGATGACTAACCATGTACTCAGAGACTCCTGTAATCATGCATACATCTTACCATTGAATGGTATTTTTGATTGAAAATAACATGTAGATAATAGCTATCCCAAGTCATAGCCTCACAAGCAAAAAAAAGAAATCAAGCAAATATGAGGAAACATATTACCTCAATATCATCTGCAAATCCATCAATAGAGCGATATGGTGAATAGACAATGAGATCAAATCCCAGGCTCTGTAAACTCAGATGACTAACCATGTACTCAGAGACTCCTGTAATCATGCATACATCTTACCATTGAATGGTATTTTTGATTGAAAATAACATGTAGATAATAGCTATCCCAAGTCATAGCCTCACAAGCAAAAAAAAGAAATCAAGCAAATATGAGGAAACATATTACCTCAATATCATCTGCAAATCCATCAATAGAGCGATATGGTGAATAGACAATGAGATCAAATCCCAGGCTCTGTAAAATTGTAAGGCATAAAAGTTACAAATGCTGATTCATAATCTTAAGAACCATCCTGAATTACAAGCTCCTACAATACACCAGATGAACGAACACTAAATAAAAGCATGCATGCCTGAAGAACAAGCATCTCATTTCTCAAGATGACTTGATGGTCTTGTTGAATGCCCTTGCCAAGCTCCTCTGCTGAAACGTGGAATTCCTCTACTTTGCAAGAAGTATATATACAAGTTAGCCTGTTGAGAGGATCTTTTTAGTACTTCTCAAATAGTTCATAAATATTGTGATCCAATAAAATAATCCATCAGTTAATTATACATGGAAAAACCTGTACATTTCATATTATGACATTTTTGTAGAATTTTATTACGGTGCTGCAATATCACTCAAAAATAAACTTTGGCTCACGATGCCCCATTTGACTTTGCCATTTACACACTGATAAACTATATTGCTTGGCAAACAAAAGAATTTAAGTACAACATTCCATAATGACCTGGCATCTGATAATAAGATTAAAGTTGTAACACTCATGCTCAGCTTTTAACCCTCAAGGAACATGTACCTGATCTTTTGGATAATCAGCATACTGGATGTATTAGCAAAATGGAAAAATGATCATTTAGAAGCACAAAAGGTGAAGAATACAAAAACAAAATTGAAGTATTACCAAAAGACACTTTCCCATGTTTGGGACCTTGGAAACAAAGTCCTTAATTCTTACAGTCCATAAGGTCTATTAGGCATGGAACAATTTGTGGCAAAGCATGGATAAACAATGTATATCAGAGGACATGTGTCTACAGACTAGGACCACAATTATTAAGAAAGTGTTTTCTTTGTTCTCATAAATCACAATAAAGCTCTTAAGACACCAAAACAGTACATACAACATATCATCAACAAAAGTTATATAACACAACTACACAATACAGTACTGAAGTACCAAATATAACATTAGCTATTAAACCTCCTATGTGCATAGCTTAGCAAACTTATTGAATGTAGTAACAGACAAGATGCTTATAGATGCAAGTTTGCAAAATTAGCTATTTAACTGGACCCAACTGCACACCTACACCAGAGCCTTGGATGGTTGCACTCTAGCAAGTGAAATATGATCTACAATGAATATTTCAGACTTACAATACTCACTAAAATGAAGACATTACACAGGAGTATGGAAACTATGAAATCATTTATACTCACTAAAATGAGAACATTACACAGGAGTATGGAAACTATGAAAGCATTTATTTTCCCAATTATACAACCATGCACATATGTGCAGATATAGTCCTGCATTACAATGACAAATAGCAACTTGAAGCAAGTTAACCCAAAATATGCTGCACTTCAAAGATAATGTGAGTTAACTCTAAAAATAATGGATAGTGAATTTTATTTCTATAGTAGAGTACCTGTACTTTAAAAAAAAAAGGGAGAAAAGGAAAACAGCTTGGGATCTGTGTCTGTGCCCATTGATAAGTACAAACATAATCCATCCTGACTGTTAATAGTCCTATCTGTTCAGCATTTTCTCTTGTAAGTTGAGATTTGATGATACAGAGATAATCATGATAATATAGTAATACAATGGCCCTGACAATTATTCACACGCCTCTTCATTATGCATAGATCCAACACTATGTGTTGTGTACAATCATCCTTGTATTTTTAATTATCACATTTAAAAACAATCACAACAACCCAAAATTAATACTGGACAATGCTTTCAGATTGGAGCCTTTCAAGAAGGGAAGATGTTACATCAGTGTTCCTTGGGAACATGTTCTTGGGGCCTCACCTATCTTATACAAGCCACCAAACCTCTTCCATCTCCCTTTTATAAACAAAATAGAGATGTCTCTTTTGTTTGGATAATATTGGGGAGCCTCTATTGGTGTAGGTTTTTATTTTCCTAGTGAGTCAATTTATTTTCCCTTAGTCTTAGATTTTCCCTACACTTTTATTAAGCTTGCTTAGGATAATAAAGTGAGTTTATCATTTAATAACTAGGAGATAAATGATGTGGTGTCCCCTTCCTTAAAGGGTGGAACACTTTCCACTTTTGGTGGCCATCTTCACTTTTGGTGGTCCATATCCACTTTTTGTGGTTGATTCCTATTGGTTGGGTTTGCCACCTCCATCCTCTCCTTAGTTCTATGTAAACTCACTACCTAGCTTGTACTTTCATTCATTCTCTTGCATTGTTGCATACTTTGACATACATGCAGCTTGATGCACATAGTCATTATTTTGTAGATTTGCTTTGAGCTCTTAATGCAATCTTGTCATTTTGACATTTGCACATCTCTTGGAATCTCAGGTTTGTAATTGTGTTATTTCATTTACAATTTTATAGCTTATCTCTCTCATAGAAGATCTTGGTTACTCAATCCATTTCAAATTTTTAACATGGTATCAAAGCTTAGATTTTGAAAGTTTTGAGTACTTGGATTCTTGATTAAGAGATTGGAGTTTTTTGTATGATCTTGTAAATTCTTGTATGCTCTTCTCACAATCTGGAGAATTAGAAAGGAATTACGAAGATCTATTAATCCTATATTTGCATGTGTGTTTTTGGTGAGATCTGATGATTGCAGCTTTCCGGCTATTGTGTCAACATTTTTTACTATCCCATTGCATCCAGGAGGCTTGAAAAAGTCAGATTTGGCTTTTGTTTCACTCAATTTGGCCACCATATGACACAGTAGCAAGCAAGGGTTTGAAGCTCAGATCTGGTGAACAACTTTTTGTAGGATCATTTTTGGCTCAAACAGACCTTGCCATTGCATTCAAATGGCCCAAAAACCCTTATTTCTCACATAAAATCTGTCTATTTTAAGCGAATTTAATTTTTGGCAAAAAAAAATCGCTGGGATCGTCACTACAAGCTAAATTTAGCTGTTTTTAAAAAACATCATAACTTTTCACCCACAATGGCCACTTTTGGCAAACAAGATATCATTGGAAATTTGGAGAAGAGAAATTTCCATTCACAAAGGTTCTGAAAAGAATTTTTTCCATTTTCTGCTAGATATTGCAGGTTAAAGTTGTTGCATTTTTTTCTTCAACAGGCCATAACTTTTGCCCTAGAGCTCCATTTTGCAGAAACAAACAAGTGTTGGAAAGGTATTGAAGAGAAATATACAGCTATAGGACTATTTTTTTCAGATTTTATCTCAGGTTTATTTTGTATCAAAATTTTTAATTTGGGCCATTGTGAGCCTATTGAGCATTGCATTTTGGAAAAGGCCTTGTAAACACACTAATCATAAAGTGCCAACATTGTAATATTTTGGGGGGGGTGATTTCTGAGACTAGTGGAAAGGGGGTTGTCTCTTGATGTCTCCTTTTGCATTCACTTAAAGTTTTATTTTGTATCAATCTTGGGGGGATTATACAAACATTTTGTAACCACAAACTAAGATAAAGTTCCATTTATGGGGGGGTTAAACATGTCTCTTAAAACTTATTTCCATCCTTTTGTTGTCAAGCTAAATTTAGAGAACTATTTGTCCTGGAAACAAGGGATAAAGAAGCATTGCCTTGAGCAAGATCTACTGCCCTATCTCCTTGGACTTGTTCCTGAGCCAAGTGACTATTATCAGAAGAATGCATGGTTTAACAATAATGACATGGTCTATGGACTAACATGTCTTACTATTCCTAAGGATATTCTACATCATGTAGAGCACACCAAGTGCCCTTTCACTGCTTGGACCATCATCCAACAATTGTATGGAGACATTGGATCTTCATCTAAAAGTGATGTTTCCTTAGAGAACCAAGCTATTGTAGATGATATTGAGACTTATATTGCCCCATCTTGTGTGGATGATAAATTCATTGATACCCCATCAACATCACCTCTTGCAGATTCAGATTCCAAAGATGCATATTCAAAAGCTTCTGGCAATTCATTGCAGTAGGATTATTTATGTCTTCTAGATTCAGTCCATTGGGACCAATTTCTACTAGACATTTCCTATTTGTTTGTAGAGTCCCACATTTTGGATCCAGATGACACTATTGAGGACACACGTCTTCTCTTTGAGGACAACTCTTTGGTCCTTACATCTATTGTTGCTACTTCAGAGCTCAGTGTTGCTTCTTTGAAAGCTTCCAATAACTTCTTGCAGCAGGACATACATAGTCTTTCAAATTCAGCTTTGTGGGATGATCTCTTGACAAGTATTTCAGACTTGTTTATGGAGATGCATGTTGCAGATTTGGTAGAGACTATTGATGATATTCATCTTCTCTTTGATGGAGTTGATTCTTCTTCAGTTGTTGTAAGGGAACACTTTGACCCTCTTGTTCATTCTCTACATGATCATTCATCACAATTTGATATGAATGTGGAGACTTTGGATCATCATTTGGAGGAGACATCTTCAGAGAAGATACTTGTGTCTTTGGATGGTGTTCTACATCAATCTCTAGGAGATTCTAATTTTTCATTTTCAATAATGTGGCCTAGAATACCTGATTTGATTGTGTCAACCTTCAGCATCGACACGGGGACACTTGAACAAAGTTTAGAGCCTCCATACATCGTGAGTTTTCTTTCTACATATTCCTTTTAGGAGTGGGAAGATAGCTTGCATATACCATTGGTTTTGTTTCTTCCTAAAGGGAGGAACGTTGTTCGACAATCGTGGACAATCTTCTACAGCCAATTTCAAGCATCTACCATTGGTTCTCTTTGGAGGGGCTTCTTTGTCCTTCCACTTCATTTCTCTCTATTATGGGGGGTGTACTTCCTCTTTGTGGGAAGGGGGTTTTTCTTCTTTGGAGGGACTTTTATATGTACATGGGTACCTAACATGGCTTCATTTGTGGGGACCCATCTAGACTATATAATTTTTATCTATATGCGAAAAAAATCAGTAATATGTTCCCTAAATTCAGTAATTCTCTTCATTTTTAAGAATATTTCTATAAGTTTGTATTTTTTAATATTCAAACAAAATTGCAAAGTTATTGCCAAGTTTTTCCAGGAACATTTTTTGAGTCCCAAGCTTTTAAAGAATTCGGCTAAGTTGTTGATTCAAGTATGAGTTTAGGTATGAGTTTAGATACGGGTAAGGGTACAGCAGTACAGAAAAAAATTCCTTGGGTACGAGTAAGGTATGACAATACAAAAAAATTGTTTTCCTTGGGTACGGGTAAGGGAATATATATATATAACATGTTCAAATTGTAAATTTAATTATAAGAACAATGATACTCATAAGACAAGCATAATTGCTAATAAATAGAATATTTAAATACCTAATATAATCATATTCATAATTTCCAAAAATGTAAATACTCAAGTCTCAAAATGTCATTACATAATGAAAATTCAGATTATAATCAATATTTATTAGTCTTCATATTTGTCTTCATCAAAAGCATCAAGTTCATGGTCAACATTTGATTCAATTTCATTTAAACCACAATCAATTAGATTGCCACCCCCACTAGGTGTGTCAAGTGCAGCAATTGCCTCATCTATAGAAGCTAAGGCAAGTTGTGCAAATGTAGCATCTAAATCAGCACACTCAAGGGTTAGACCCCAATTCTTTGTCACACCCTCATTGTATTCAAGTTTCTTATGTGACAAGAGACAAAGGTTGGAGTGTATATAGACCAAATCCTCTACCATTTTTGCACCCAAACAATTGCACTTGACTGAGTAGATGAAGAATTATGTACGTCAATTCCGCTCAGCTGCAGAACTTGGAACCTAGTGAATTTGCATACAACATTTAGTATTTAATTTTATAAATTCATAATTTTAAATATAAATTATAAAATTATATTATTATAAAATAAATATATAATATATAGCATAATAGCGTCAAATGAAAAACAAAAAAATAAATAAATAAAAACATACTTACTTGAGAGAGTATTTTAATTGCAGGAGATTGTCGATAAATGGTTGACTGTGTAGATACCACCACTCATCAACATTTTTCCTATATTCGTCTAGAAGAGCAAAATATCATGATGTTTTGAGGATATGGAATTGGCAAACTCGCTCAAGTCAATACTTCGTATATCTTCATCTAAAAATATCTTTCTAAATGCTGCCTTATAGCCAGCAGCAATTTTCCCATCCCTACATGGTGGCACCCTCCTCGGCAATGAAAGTACCTCTTTGCTATATTACTTTGGTGACAAAGAAAATGCTAAGAGATATAAAGGGGTGGTCATCTTGTTCCAATGGTCAACAATAATCTTTTCCACAGTTTTGAAATATGTTTTCATTTAGTCATGTTGCTTCACTTCAATTATTGATCTTATTTTCTCCACCATTGAATCCATACCATCATAAATTTCACCCAAACCTGGGCGATCGGTATCAGCATACCTAACCATGCTCATGATGGGCTCAATGAAGTCCAAAACATATTCCACACGAGCCCACCACTCATTATCTAAGATCAATGCTTTTACTTTTGAGCTCTTTTGTGCTTGATTGCCTCCATACACTTCACAAGTTGTTGATAACCATATAACTCAAGGCCTCTCACACCTTCACAAGTTGTTTTAAGATGATTGTGTGAGATGCAAATCAAGTTTCAGCAGCCTAACATGGTATAAAAAAATACATGTCGCAAATCAACAATGAAAAATTAAAATTAAAAAATAAAATATATATTAAAAAATCAAATTTAAATTACCTTCAACAACTCCAACTTGGAGAAGGTCCTGAAGATGCCTTCTGACATATGATGATTAGTCACAAACATTTGGATCCCCTTGCCCTCCATGTAGATTTGTTTGACCCACTCAATTTGTGTGCCAATCTTTTGCAATATCAAATTGAGTGAGTTGACTACGCATGGGGTCCAAAAAATGTGACTATATATACCCTCCACTATAGACCCAGCTACCCTACAATTTTTAGCATTGTTCATTATGATTTAGACAACATTTTCAGACCCCACCATTTCAATGGATTCTAAGAGGATATTGGCAATAAAACTTGCATCTTTTATTTGCCTCTCACAATCCAATCCCTTCAAAAACATCACCCCTTTAGGGGACATTGCTATAATATTGATCAATGGTCTATTTTTGCAATCTTTCCATCCATCAATAATGATGGACACACCTGTTTTCGGCCATGTATCCTTGATTACTCTCAATGATGCCTCTACTGAAGCTTTCTCTTTTGATAAGGTGGTACGCACCTTTTCATACCCAAGACTAACATAATCAAAAGTTGTATAGGAAATGGTTGTCACCATTTCCCACCAATAAGGTGATCTAACAAGGTTGAAAGGAAGCCCATTGCCATAAATGCAACAAGCAATGCTCTGATCTAAAATCTCCCTTGCTTCATTTTTTAAGGTATTCTCCAATGGGCCTCTTTTTCGTGAAAATAAAACATTATCTCCTTCAAAAGATAGTGACATTTGCATAAAAGGATGTGGACCAACCAGTTGTGATAAGCCACCAAGAGGTCTTTGCAAGCTTCTCTTGGCAAGAGGATGTGCAATAGCCTTTGAATTATTACATGTCATGTCAACCTCCTATTCTTTAATAGAAGCCAATATTGGTGTTTTGGCAACCCTTTTTTATTTGGCCCAAGGCAAGTTTTTATTCCTTGTAAAGAAATAGCGCATAAGTGAACTTTCACTCAAAAGTACGACCTCTTATATTGAGTTCCACATTGGCTACAATGCCAAACATAACCTCACCAGCAGGAATTTGTTGAATCATTGTCGTATGTCGCCAAAGAGGTGACGATGCATCATATTTCTTTTCTTAAATTTATTTTTATAAATTCTAGAGGCACCAACCCCTCATTCAATTTGTGAGCACCAACCCACTAGAGGCACCAACCTACCAATTCCTCAATGAATTATATTGTTCTCCTTTACACAAATCTGAACATAATGATGTTTTCTTTTCTTCCACAAATCTGATCACAAATAATGTACCCTTCCCTTCCACAAATCTGATCCAAATTATACACTATCTTCTTTTACAAACTGATCACATACATGTCAAAGCTTCCCTTCAAATCTGATCATATCATCTTCTTGCAATCACATATACTTCTCTTTAAAATAAATCTGATTTATACTTCATATTCCTGCTCCTTTTCTTCTTCTAGATCTGCTCTTCAAATTAAAAATACTTTCATTGATTTCTTCTTATTATTCTGCCATTAATTCTTCATATAAATCTGCCTTTTAACTTTTCACAAACTCCTCATAAAACTTATTACAAGTCTGCCAAAAAGCTTCTCTTCTATATCTCCATATACATCTATTTTATATCTGCATATTTTCTTCTTTTACATCTGCATATTCATACTCATATACCTGATGGTGTATATATGATTTTTTCTTTTTAAAATTCACTCTTCATGTCACTTTTGAGCTTTCATACATTCCTTATATCTTTTATAGCTTAATGCTTCTACACAAAGAGATGTACCTCTTTCAAAAAAAGATGTCCAATCAAGAAGACACAACTCTTTGTTAACTTAATCGCTGCCCTTTTGCTAGCCATAAATGCTATCTCTATAACAAACTTTTATTACTCCTTTCATAAAGAGTTGCTGCACTTAAAAAATGAATTGCTGCCTTTATGCAATTAACCGCAGCTTTCTAAACCATTACCTTTTAATTTTCATTAATAATAATCTTTCCCTCTAACTCCTAATTGCGACCTTTTCAACTTTATTCATTGCACTTTAATTTATGATGTAATTCCTTCTTTAAGGAAATCGCTGCCTCACCTTAATGAATCGCTACTCCTTATTCATTAATCATAACTCTTCACAATATAATCGCCGCTCTTTTGATGAGCTTTTAATTTTAGTTTAATCTTCTTTTTGTCTTTTTCTAATTTTGTCTTGTGTGACTTTGTCTTTTCCTTATGAAAGTAATTAACATACTGCTGCCTTCTTATTTTTATAATTACTGCTTATTATATTCAAAAATAATGTTGCATTTAAATAGATGATAATCACTGTCTTTATACTCATTTATCACTGCTCTATATAATCACAATGTACTTGCTGCTCTTTATAAGGTAATCCTTATCTATTCATAGCTTCCCACATGAATGTTAATAACATATTCATCATAAGCGACAAAACCAGGATCTATTTTGTTATTTGATCTTTCATCTATAATTGGTCCTCAACTTCATATCAATGGATTATCTCCATTATTATCTACTGAAATATTATCAACATCACTGGTAATGTCTCCAGTAAGCTCAGATTCCTGGCAGCAATATTCTTCTCTCGAATCATCCTCATTACCAGAACTTATCTTGTCATCATTATGTGCTTTGTCAAACACAAACTTTTCATGCCCATTTGTCTTTAATCATTGTAATATTAATTTCCCTTTGACATCAATGACAATATTTCTAACAAGTTAAAGATACTGAAAAGAGATCTTATACTTACTGCACTTAAAGTTCTGTAATCACTGCATGTTGGGATCTTTTAGTTGTTGCACTTGAAGTTCTGTAATAAAAGTATTCTCTTAATCTGTTTGAATATTTATGGTGTTATTAACACATGATGCACAACCACTTTCAGCTGAACGAAATAGAACCCTGGATTTTGATCCACACCACATCGGTCTTCATTTAACTGGAACCACATCTTCAACAAGTTGATATCAAGTACCATTGTGCTCCAAATGCAGTGGCATGCTCTTTAGATTCTTGCACATCTGACTGAATAGTCCTTCATGATAGATGAAAATTTTTCTATTCACTGCCATCAATTATGGCTCAACTCTGTTTACATAATAATGTGTTGTGGTTCATATTTCATACCCAAATTAACTTTCTGTGATAGCGGTTTCTTATACTCAATTACTTGTCCCTTAGCATTTGTGCTTCATCTATCTCAATATCACATGATTGAAATTTGTACAATAAGGAGGATAGTCTTGCTCCATAGGTTCTAACACACTGTTATATGCAGAAAAGTGCTCATATTCTTCAATCTACCAATGAATAATCAATAGTGTGATCATATGTCATCTTTTGAAGTTATGTGAAGTTTGAAACATTATCTAACTACATACCGCTAGACTCACACATCACCCCATCCAAGATGGGGACCCCTAATTTTTGCTCCATTCTGGTCTTTTTGGCTTT
>VDFB02096572.1:182153-197157 GCA_007258455.2 Sequoia sempervirens | reverse complement strand
AAAGAAAATAAGTGTTGAAGACGAAGATTTTGCAGAATAAATCAAAGACATACATGAGAAGGTAAGAGAACATATTAACAAGATGAATATGTAGTATAAGGCTAAGGCAAATCAGAAGAGGAGGTATAAGGAGTTTCAGATTGGTGATGAAGTAATGGTCCACTTGAGGAAAGAAAGGTTTCAAGTGGGAACATATAACAAATTGAAGATGAAGAAGTTTTGTCCCTATAAAATTTTGAAGAGGCATGATTCAGGGAATGCATATGAGGTAGAGTTGCTAGATGGATTCAACATTTCCCCTGTGTTCAACATTTCAAATTTAACAGAGTATCATGAAGGTGGCACAGAGGATGTACCAACGATGGAATAGTGTGGGATTCCAGCACCTACTTCAGAAGAGGAGGAGATTGAAGAAATCCTGGATAGTCGTGTGTGAAGGAGTACCAGGAACAGGCAGTATGAAGAATATCTGGTGAAATGGAAAGGAAGGCCTATTGAAGATTCATCCTGGTTGCCTAAGGCAGAGGTTGACTATTTGGGTTTTCCTCCACCATCTGAGATGTGACGGAGTCACTTCTCAAATTACCTTGGGTGTCTAATGCACGAGCATCCAGTGGTGTAAAGGCAATCTTGCATCACCCAAAAATAGTTAAATTTCAACTTTCTTAGTTTTTAGATGTTTTTACATTTTTTGGATACCCTTTTTGTCATAATGAAATTCCCAATTTACGATTTTTATTTCCTATTCCTGGGTTGAAAGATATTGCAGTTTTAGTTTCCCATATTTGCACCTAAAAATCTTCAGAGTTAGATTTGACGCACTTAATGCTCCTGGAATGGCCCCGAAACTTTCCAAAATTGGCATAGCATATTTTGAGTGGGTTGTTGACTTCGAGACATTTCCAATGGTTCAAACATTTCTCAAATCGGAGTCCCGGATAAAAATTTATGGCCCTGGGAAGTTGGCGCACTTTCTAGAAGATACAATTGCAAATGTTCTTTGAATTTGAACTCTTGTTGTAAAATTTTCACAAACCGCCTAAACTCAAATTTGAATGTTGTTTTGGCTCCAAACTAAAGAGAGGGTTTCCCATTTATGGGTGGGTTTTAATTGGGGTAACTTTGGGGACAAGCTCGTGACATTGCTAAAGGGTTACCCTGAAATGTCTGTAACTTGCCTCTATTGTAGAACTTGGGGATTGAGATCCTCTGTATGTAAGAAGTTCCATTTTCTGAATAATAAAATTATTCTCTTGTTTGTGGGTTATTTTATGTGTCTCGGGTTGCGTCCTCATCAATAATGGAGGAAACCTTGTTCAGTAACACTCTTCATAAGGAGAAGCACGATGAGTCTCAGGTCACTCTCCATACTCATGATGGGATTTCTATTGCCCCTATGGGCACCATTTCTTTGTCTATCCTGGTTGGGCCTAACATTGTAGACTTTTCATTTGTAGTGATTCCAAATTCTAACTTGTTTAGGGCTAAGCTAGGCATTCCTTGGCTAGCCTCCATGAATTTAGTCACCTTTTTGGTCCACAAGTTTCTAAAATTCCCCCACGAGGGAACAATACACGTTGTTCATGTTACTAGCTATAAACCACTTGTCTCACATAGGGAATTTTCTTTGGATCACTTTTGACCTTCCCTAATAGGATCCCTCACTCCCAGGAGATATTTTTTGTAGCAAGCTTATGTTAAGTATAATACTAGGGGCTTGGTGCTAAAATCTAGTTTTCTTGTGTCTCCCTATGTTGTTCCTATGAAATTTTCTATGCTAGTGTAGTAGCAAGCTATCTCTTCTGCCATGTCAATAGGGTAGGAGAATCTTTCTCTCACCTTGGAGCCTTATCCTTCTACATCTTCTACACCATTTGCTTCTTCTTCTCAGCCCTTGGTGGCATCGTCAATTCCTACTTTTGTGCCTCACATGGGAAGTAGAATGGTGCCTATGTGGTGGAAGTCAGAGTGTCAAGATTTTCAGTTGCCTACTTTTCCCACGATTCCCTAACCCACCCTATATGGTAAGGGGAAGTGTTCCCATGGGGTAGTCTCTACATCTCAGCCTCAATGACCTCCTACTATTCCTCCACCTTCTCCTCAGACGGTGAATGGGACGAGGCCCACTGTCAAGGCACTTATTTTTGTTTCTCCTTCTGTTGTCGTTTCTACTCCTAGGCCTCCTCCTGCTCCCACTCAAGAGACCGCCCTTCCATGAGAAAAAATTGTGAAGGAAGCTCCCATAGTGGATTAGTAGCCTTTGGCCTATTTTCAATTTGATTCCTCTAATGCTCATAGTCGATGTGATTGGCTTGCACATGAGCATAAGCGTTAGCAAAAGGCTATAGCTCAAGAGCATGCTACCACATAGATGATTGAGGAGGAGCTTTTTGTCTTTGTTCATGTCCCTTCTATAGCTCCATCTACTTATATGTCCTTTGCTTCATATCCCATCACTTTTTTCTTGCTTCCAGCTCCTCCTACAAGTTATGATGTCCCTCACCCCAAAAGGGTGTATCTCTTCATCACTTCCTCAACGAAGCCTCCAGTTCTCATATACCTTTTGGAAATTCCTCCTTTTTTTGTAGTCTATCAACATGCCTAATAAAAAGGTCGTATCCTCTGTGGGTCCCTCCAGTTCCTCCTCTACTTCTACTTCCTTTGTGGGGATCTTGCATCCTCTCCTGAAGTGTAAGTTGGAGGATGATCTCACCGTGGGTGATGGTCATAAGAAAACTTCATATTCTTTAGATTCCAGTTCTATTTTGGCTTGTGTTGTCCTTGTGATAGAGGCATCCGCTGCATCCATGAAGTTTGTCACTACCCCTTTTGTTGAGGCTATCAGTGACTCTCGAGTTTCTTTTCCTCCTCCCACTCTGTTGACACATAGCACTCCTAAGAAGTGCATGTTCAACTTAGTGGATGATTTCCTAGCTTTGTCCTTATTTTTTGTAAAATCAATGGCCTTCACCTCATAGGAGCTCAATGAAGAATACCTAGAGGGACCTTCTTCCTTGGCTCTTGTCGTAAGATATTTGAAGGGTACTACCCTTGTAGTCTTACCCTCCTTCCCCCTCTAATGATCTAGATTGGGAGCAAGATGATCTACTTGATGATGATGACTAGGGTGGTATCTCCTACATCTATACGCTAGATTTGTTTGTTTGTTTGTGTTCCCTAATACTTGTCTTTTGATGTTTTGTAATCTTGACTAGGGAGGACCCTTGCTACTCTTGTAGATACTTGGATATATGCATAGAAACATTTCATATGCTTCATCTATTTTTTTCATCATTCTTCTATGTGTTGTAATCTTGCTTTTTGATATCGGGGATGATGCAAAGTGTTGGGGGAATTTAGGCCTTCTTCCATGTTGACCAGGGATTTTTATTTTACTTTGTCTTCATGTGTCCTTCACATTCTAAGGAATTTTGGGATTGATGATAATTCATATGTATACTATATTATATCTATCTATCTATATCTATGGACAATTTTGACCCCAAATTATTAGAAATCCCTATCTCTTGATTTCTTTGTCTCTTTGTGTTTGCTTCGTGATGTTGTGGTTATAATGTGTTGTCTCTCGTGGATGTGATAACATACCATGAGTACATCGCATCATGTACTCATTCCACAACGTCTCTTGTCTTTCTTTTCTCCTTAGGATGTCATGTGCTCATCTACATAGAACATGTCAACTTAAGGGGGGCTATCATGCTTGTCTAATTTTCAACAAGGAGAATTCTTTCAAAAGGATTACTTGGTGCAAAATTTATTTACAATGAATTCCTTGAAAAAAGGATCCCTTATTGAAAACCCTCACTTTCCAAAATGGTGTATTCTCTCAAAAAGGACTCCTTGATGAAAGGTTCTTTCAAAAGGATCCCTTGGTGAAAGAGTCTGAAGAATTTCCTTTCAAAAAGGAGTATTCTTTCTAAAAAGAAAGAGTTTGAAAACTTTTCTTTCAAAAAGGAGCACTCTTTTCAATGGATTTATTAGCAAAAGATCTTTCAAAAGGATTCCTTGATGATAGAATCACTTGATTTCATATTTCAAAAGGATTTTCAATTCAAAAGGTTTCCTTGGTGTCCTGATGTTTTGAGAAAATGGTCCCCTATTGAAAGAATCCCTTCTTGAAAGCCTTCTCTTCAAAAGAATCCTTTGGTGTCTTGCAACTTGTTCCTTCTATCTGATATTTGATATCTTGTGTCTTGGTGTTTAATATCTTATATCTTGGTGTCTAGCTTGGGGGCATCCTAACTAGACTTGTTTTTTCTATGAGTACAATAGCCAAAAAATTATCTTATATCTTATCAGATTGTGTCTCATTGTGTCCTATTGTATCTTACTATATCTTATTATTGTTTCTATTATGATTCCTTTTTTTTCCTAACATGTTTGTCTACAGTTGACATGTTTATGGTAAGATTGTATTTGGATTTGTAGGATTGAAGACTTGTGTCCTCTTCACATCCTAGTGGGGCTCATTCTCTTTCACATCAGGGTATGTTGGAGCGAAGGACTACTTCCTCTATGGTTTTAGTATATTCTCTTCAATCTCTTTCTTCTTTAGCTCACATATGCATTGACACAGATGCTTTCTATTGGGGGGAAAATGCAATGGCATAAATTTGCACCTAGCATAATTTCCCATTATATTACCTCATTTTAGCCTTACAAACTCGACAATGCAAAAACTTGCCACCTTTGTCTTGATTTTCACGTGTCCTTGTCAAATTTCCAATGGTGATGGAATTTCTATCAGGAACGTACGTATGCTACATGAACGTTTGCACTCTACACTTCTATCTTGATAGGATTCTCAGGTTAGTGGACATTGGGGAATTATGATTCACTGTCAACCTACAAATTGTAATGTCCATGTGAATATTGACCACTTGGAAATGACCCTTTACCTTTAAAATAGCCATTTGAACTTCATTCATTTCATTCTAACAATCTCTCTAGCTTCTACCATTTGTACTTCACTTCTATTCACTCTCTTGCTCTCTTCACTTACCTTCTACACCATTTTTATTCTCCTACACCATTTTTATTGAAGGTTGTCAAAGCCCTACTCCATTGGCATAGTTATCTTGCTCTTTTCCTTCCTCTCTCAGCTAATCAATCATGTAGAAAGGAGGACAATATCCATCTACTTACTTATTTGCATTATCTTGTTTGTAGAGTAGCATCTAGGTGTTGACAAGAAGTTGAGTCCACTTTTTGGCCAAAAAGTGAAAACATTTTCCCCGATTTTTAGAATTTGACACATTTGACCTTAAAATTTGAAGCTCTTAGAGATGGAGTCTTCAAAAAAGTCACTAATATTAAAATGTAGTACTCAGAGTGTAGTTTCCAAATATGTTTAATTTATTTCAATACTCAGATGCTACAAATTAATTTTCAATATGAATTTCTAAAAACCACTATTTAAAAGTCACTTTTTTTACCATACCATGCACGTGTACATCATCCATATTTTGACCTAAATTATTGTATTTTTCTAAATCCTTTTGGGAAAATATTTGCAACTCATTGAAGCACATTTTTAGATATTTTTGTAATTTTTTTTGTTAAATTTTTATTAGCCATGTTTGTCATTTTGAAAAATCGTCGTGTACATCATGCATAAGATGACCTAAATGTCTCATTGTTTTATTTTTTTAAAATTTAAAAGAATTGTCTAAAGTACATTTCCATGCAATCAATTTTACAAAAAAATAAATAATAAAAAGTTATTAAAATAGTAAAAATCCTTAATATTTCAAGTTTATGGACTAGTTTCATTAGATATTAATGGAAAAATAAAATAAAAAATATAACTATAAAAAATTACATATTTGGAATCTACACTATCTCATCGATAATGGGTTTTAATTTCGTCAAAAATTCTACAAAAAAAGTCATCAACCATATGTCCAAAGTCACTATTTTTCTATGACATTGTCAGGACCTTCAAATTGCAAGTCAAACTAGGTTGAAGGCCTAGGTTCATATCCCTAATGCTTTTCCCGAACCAGAAGACAAGCCAAAAACCTGACCACAAAGGAAGGGAAAGTTCAAATTTTTAGAAATGGGATCCCAATTTACAAAACGAGATCACGTTTTGTAAATCGGGATCTTGTTTCTTAATATTAAATGTTTAGACCGTTGATAGGGAAATGGGATCCCATTAAATAAATAGTGGGAAATTGTTTTATATACAGGATCCCGATTATGAAATGGAATCATGTTTTATTAAATGGGATCCCATTTCTCTTTTTACTTTTTTTTAATTTACTGGAAAACTTTTACTATGAAGTCTACAACTTCACATGTACATTTGACTGTGACATATTTGGATATTTTCTATCAACTTTTGTCTTTACAGGTCTTCAACTTTCATTTCGGATTGAATTAAATTCAAAGGAGGCATCATGTAAACAATTTTTTAAGTGGAATTTTGTTAGTTTTCTACTCATTTGGAGGAACAAAAGAGGAAATGTTTTTTCTTTATAAGTCTTCAACTTGAAATTTGGATTGAATTTTTGAAAGGAGGCATCATGTAAACAGTTTTTAAAGTGGAATTGTGTTAGTTTTCTATTGGTTTGGAGGAACAAAAGAGGAATACTTTTTTCTTTACAAGTCTTCAACTTGCAATTTGGATTGAACTTTTGGAAGACTTTCATTATTGAGATAAATTTTTGATTGAAAATTTAATAATCATGGATTCACAAGCTCATAATAAGAGGAAAGATAGGAAGACATTGACTCTTGAAGAAATTAAAGCAAGGAAAGATAAAGAAGCAAAAAAGAAAAGCAATAGAAGAATGAGGATTCGATCAATGAGTAATGTTGAAGCATTAAATTCCACAGCTATTGAAGATAAAAACATTGAGGAGACCATTTTTGTAGACCAAGATAATTTGCAAGAAATAAAATTAGAAAATAATATTATTATAGAAACAAGTCCTAGTATTTCTTCAAATCCCTCTTTCAATGTTATGGAGAATGTTTCAATAGGCACAAATCCAAGTATTTCTTCAAATTCACATTTTAGTGAAATGATTTTTTTTTTTTGTAGAAGTCTTACAAGATGCTAGACTTAATGATGTTGACATTGATAATATTTAGAGAGTTGAAAATTTAATAGAATTTGCTGAAAATAAATTAGAAAATGAAAATGAAAATCATTTAAATTTTTTTGAAAATGAAAAAGAAAAATATTTTGTTGAAAATGAAAATGAAAATGAAAATGATCCTTTTGTTGAAAATGAAAGAAAAAAAACCATTTTGTTGATGGAAATAAAACTAAAAACTATTTTGATGAAACGGAAATCATTTTCAAGTTGAAAATTAAAATGAAAATCTAGTATGTGATGTTGAATTTAATGAAATATATTTTTAAATTGAAAGATGTTTTGGATAAGCTTCCTGGTAAGATTTCTTGGAGGAAAATAAGAACACATGCGAATAGAATATACAAAAATTCTTTTATCGTAAAAACTTGCATTTCAATGTCAACTAATGATGCAATTGATAAGAATGCAAAAATGAGAAAAGTAATGAAAAAATTAGGCTTTTTTGTTAAACCAAAAAAAATATCAATCATTAAAACATGTTATGTCTACTGTTGCTAGTGCCATTCAATCTATTGGGAAAAATAGTCAATCTAAAGATAAAAATGCAGCAAGAAGAGCTATAACAACTGCTATAGTTAATAAAGCAACTTTGAATAAAAGAATGGTAAGTAATATTAGTGAAGTTCTACAAATACATCCTAAAATGTTGCTCAGAGCGGAAAAAAGAAGATAAAGTATAGAAAATGATCCAATTAACCAATCTTGGAGTTTTAGTGGTCGACTCCCGAGGTCTGGAATGAAATTGAATGTTCAAATTAAATCTTTGATTTAAAAATATTGGCATGATAATACTAGGGTACCATCTAATGCTAGAGATGTTTTAAAACTAAGAGTGGGGTCCAAATTTCTGCGATCTCAATTCAAAAAATATTAGATACACACAAACCAAATTTATAGAAAATTTTAGGTGATTTAAAGTTACCTAGTAATAATAAAAATAAGTCAAAGGTATTTTGAAAAATGT
Organism: Sequoia sempervirens; assembly: GCA_007258455.2. Classification (NCBI taxonomy): domain Eukaryota; kingdom Viridiplantae; phylum Streptophyta; class Pinopsida; order Cupressales; family Cupressaceae; genus Sequoia; species Sequoia sempervirens. Next base: position 189,066 of record VDFB02096572.1, on the reverse strand, counting down.
AAACCCTGGTATGTAAAAATTAATAAGCAACGAATATCTTGTTGTTGTAAAATACATGTTCAATTTCATTATTTTTATGATGTTTTTCGATATATACGTTGTACCTTGCATACTCACATGATTATGTAGGAATGTGGTATTAATATGCCAATTGAAAAAATGAGGGAGTTTATATCAAGTTTGTTTTGTGAAAGATCTAATGGTAAATTATTTTATTTAAATTCTTGTATATCTGGACAATGCACTAGTTGTGGAAATATTTCTATTTCAAGAATTTTGTATTGAAAGTACATAATGGTTTTGAAAAACAGATGTTATAAAAGATCAAGAATGTTGACTATTCTTAAAGATGGAAAAATAGGAAAGTGTTGTGGATGAAGTTATAGAAAAGTTAGTAATGTGAATTCATACAAATTTAAGAACAAGATCAGGCCAAATATGTTATACACTCTCAACATGATTGCTGGATTGATGGCCAATTTCATGCATATAGAAACACATTTCTAGTTGGTAGTATACTATCAGTGGTTGATTTTGCAGAAAACTATACTCTAGCTCTACAAGAGGAAATTCAATCATGACATATTGTGCAAGTAGCTACGGCTTTGGTCCATATTTTTGGAGTAGATATACGATGATATAAATGAGATATAAATTTTTATATGTATTTCATTTGAGGACAATCGTTACATTTGTTGAGCTTGTTCATATTTTAGAACAAGAGAGAGAGGAACGAGATGACAAAACATCTATATGGTCAAATAATTTTATGGGATAGTCTAGAACGTCAAATATATTGGTTAAGTAGGGTCTATACAGAACTTGTCCAACATATATGGAGTTCTTTGAAGTTGGGTACAGTAAAGGATAACATGATGGAGTTATATGTCAAAAGAATTTTGCTAGAGAAAATTGAAATTTGAGGATGCAGTAAATCTTAAAGATGCACGTGGCATTGCGGATTGGTGCAATACAAGATTATCTACACCTAGTTTGAGTGAGTACTCTACAATTCGTCGATTCTATTGGTTGGTTGAATAAAAGAAAATTCTACCTAGAGTTAACTATGAGACAATAAGTGGATCTACTAAATGGCATTCATTTAAGAGTTTGACAACAAGCACATGGACTATCTAGACAAGGGAGCTTGCATGTTTTTGTCATTTTTGTATCTTAGGAGATTGGGAAGCATGTGAAAATACAGAATGGGTTGAAGAGTGGGAGCAAAGATTGTTGGCACCTGCACAAGCACGATCAACTTGGAAATAACCATTAAAGGCAATGATCATGTTTGCATTTGGTATTCACGCGCCAGAATTTGTCCAAGAAGGTAATTTAATTCAATTTATTTCACTTTATTAAGTTATTTTGTAATACTAAATTATTTATATGGATATGCACAAGTTATTAAATCAAAATTTGTTTGCAGAACATGTGTATGTTGTTGTTGCAACTTAAGGGGAAATGAAGAGGAAACAAGATATTGGTTGGATCAAGAGTGGAGGCTAAATATAAGTTTATAGAAGATTGATGGTGATGGGTTATCAATATCCAATAGGTACGGGTGATCCTTAAGAAAATTTTTAGAACGAGTATTTGATCCCCTTAAGAAAATTTTGAGAACTTATTGATGATGGTTTTATTTTTTCCAATAGGATTAGTGGTGGTTGTTGGCACTTGGCTATGAAAATACCTAATAAGGAAGAATGGTCTACTTTCATTTGAAGATTATGAAATAAATAAAAATATTATACACTATTCATCATGGTGGAACAAATATAAAACTAGAGATCGCATCATAAAGACCTACAAATAAAGTGCTATGGACAATTTCTATGAAAGAGTATGAGACAATCATAGATGTGTTGCAAAAAAGAGAGGATATAGATGGTACAATGGAATAAGTAAATATAGGTAAATAGAGTTTTAGTTTTATATTGTCCTTTAAAATAGATTAAATACATGTTTTGATATTGGTCAAGTGTGTTATTAGTGGAAATTAATTTAAATTGTCCTTTTATAGATCCTTAAGTCATCATCACAAAAAGGAGAGTTCATGCAAATTCAACCAAACACACATGTGTGGAATACTTTTAAATACAAGTACTGACAGTATATATATATAGTTTATATAAATTAAAATATGGTTTTGATGATTTCATTGATATATTAGTTGCAGTTAACTTTATATCGTGGTGTGAAGACCTACTATACATTTAGGTTAGCACAAGTTTAGATGTTTTTGAATGGCATGGCCAAATTTTGTGTAAACATTGTTTCGAAGGATATATATACATATACACACTATAATAATTAAAATATTTTTATAAATTATAAATATATACATACATACTACCTATGTAATTTATGTATCAACTAATATTCTATATATTTTGTTTGTTAAATTTGTATGCTTTCCTACTTTGAAATTTTATATTTGATTGTATACTATTGTTAAATCAATTAGAATAATTGTGATTACTTATTTGATCCCCAGATGTCAACAAGCAAGGGACCCTTAAGACATCCCCTTAAGATGTTGTATCGCATATATCCTAAATATTATACTTAATTATATCATTTGTTATGATCACTACCATAAATTATAATACTTGTTTATATCACTTAATATTTATACTCACTTATACTCTTATTTTGATCCCCTTAAGATATTATTATATTAGGACATATCCTACATATTATACTTAATTATATCATTTATTATAGTGAGTCACGCTAAATTCTAATAGTTGTTTATATCACTTAATATTTGTACTTAATTATACTCTTCTTTGATCCCCTTAAGACATCCATAGGTGAAGATGTTTGTTATTATTCAATTTGTATTTTGAAATCATTTGGTTTAGGATGTTTCCAATTACATGGAAACTAGTAGATTAACTTAGTTGTCTCTTTTGATAGAGGATGTGACTCCCATTCCAACAGACAGTACCAGAAGAAAGGGTGGACATAGAGGAAGAAGGATGTAGTATTTTTGTTGGATGCTATTATTTGTTTTAACAACTGGGTATGTGCAGGATCATGATGGGCCAAAAAGTGGCACAGATGGGTGTATCGATGACTTTTTTTATCCAAAATTGACGAACAAAAAAGGTTTTTAAAGGAGACTTAGCTTTCCAAATTAACATAAGCTATTCTCATTGAATCATCATAATTATTATTTATTTTCATTCAAATTAGGACCAAAGTCTTGATTGATAGGTTGATTGAAAACATATAGCTTATAAACAGTATCACATTTTTGAACTAAACATGGCATCACATCTCTATGTCAGACACTATAGGATTAAAAAGAAAATTGAATTTCATGAAGTTTTGACCAAGTTAAGGTGGTTTACATACAATTTTTTTATATTGTTTAAATGTTGTAATAAAAATAATAATTAATTATTTAAGGAAAAAAAATTACAAAAAAATATGCATCACATTGGGACATGAGTCATCTACTTATATCTAAAATATTATCATTTTATTATAGTTAGGTTGGTCAGACATACACCTACTTATTTTTTCCTTGAAATTTAAGTACTACCACATTGAAATTTTAAATTTTCACCAAATAGATTTTTTTTTTTAAACAAACCTAGTAGTTTAGAAACTACATTCAATTTTATACAGATTCTATTCTTACATATTTTTTAAATAATATAGATAATTTATTCAATTTTTTACATCAAGTTGTCTAACTCTGTTTTTTCTGAATTTTTTGCCACTTAAGGGCCTGTTTTTTTCCATGATGATCTTGCACATACCCAACTTATAAATTAGTTTTTTTTGTGGAACATGAGGTCAAGAGGACTTTTATGTTCTTAAGTTTTTTCTAGCACTTTGCATGATTTGTAAATATGGGAGCATGATTTAATTTCAAAAGTTTAGCCTATTTTTGGATAATTAATTTGTATGATTGTTCTTTAATTTTATGTTGTAAAAGAACTAGGAAATATAGTGTATACTTATAGAATTTTTTGTTTTTGGAAAACCTTGTTGCATTTTGATTGGTATTTATGTTTAGTTTATAGAATTTATTAATGATTTTGTTCTCTAATCTTGTATGGTATTGTTTATTTCTTATTTTATTAGATAACCTATGTATTAAGACCCTTTAAGACATCCTATTAGGACATGAATTAAATAAGTTCAAACATTGACTAATTATCACTAATTATTAAGTCCATGAAACCAATATGTATTAAGTCCATAAGAGTACAACCTATGAAATAAAGTTCATGAAACAAAATATTAAGTCCATGAAACCAATATATATTAAGTCCATAAGAGTACAACCCATGAAATAAACTCCATGAAACAAAATATTAAGTCCATGAGAAACCAAATAGGTAGCCCATGAAATAATCAAATACAACCCATGAAATCATGTCTAACTCATATTGTCTCTATAATGAAGAGACCTCTTCACACCATGCAAACTATGTGGATGACCTGGACCATTTTGTACAAGAGAAAGATGAAATCAAATGTAAGATGATTAAAAATGATTTAATGACAATTTAATTTATAATTCATCATAAAATTAAATTACCATGGTATCTAGGTCAGGATGCTTTGGTGAACTTGGACCAACCTCTATATGCTCTAAATCAATCTACATATACAAGAGAAAGAAAGTTTAAATTGGATGAAAGTCTATAATTAAAAATGATTTAATTCAATTTAATTTATAATTTATCATATTTAAATTGTACCATATGAGGTTGTACACCCTCTATTCAAGGACCTATTTGTACATACTCAATTATAGGATGTGTTGCATGCTATAAAAGAAAAAGAATGTTATTCAATTTTAAATTTAATTAAAGTTATTCACAATGTATAATTTGTAATTTTCTTTAAATATAATCAAAAAATTAAATTACCATGATATTTGGAACCTACTTTGCAAGTCCTCTTGGAGGTGTAACTATGTACGATTCATGGTAGAAAGTCACACTAACAAAGTCCTACAAGATCAAATTTAAATCATGTATACTTGAATTAGGTTAAAATATATATATATATTCGAGTTTGCACATTTTGTGTAGAAACTTTTTTAAACAACCTGAAATTCAGAGGCCTCACAAGTAGCTGCAACATCTAATGTTTGTCTAATGCCCATTCTCATTTTTGTATCAACCTATACATACATATAAACATTTAACACTTATAATATTTACAAGTATACATGCACATTTGATATATAGTGAATTAAAAATTTATAATTGTAACTATAGTAATGTAAGTTGAATAATTTACAATATAAATGTACCTACCCTTGATCTATGATGCTTAACAATGGAGGAGCACTTGACAACGCCTCAAGTGGAATCGATGTGGAAGTCGATTGAATCCCCTAAACCAACATAAATATTTAAAACATATGTTCATGATTGAATTATAAATTTAAAAGTCAAGTTAAAAATTATTTCACATATAATTTAAAATTTTGAAATCAAAATACCCCATAAGGGTTTCCGACTAGGACTGGTGTCAACATATGTACTCATAGTGCAAATGGTTTCCCCATCGTTAGTGCCATCTATACACCAAAAAAATTGATTGTAAAAATGTATTGCAATTTATTTTTGACATATATGTTCATTAAAATTATTATAAATTCAACATGTAGATGCATATTTATACCTATGTCACACTATCCTCAGGGTGATGTTCTGCTATAAGAAATTCTACAAATGAATTGAGGCGACTAGATGATCCACCAGAATCTCCACTTCCCACCCAAAACTAGGTGACCCTAGTCAAGAGTCCATGGGAGATAGGTACATACATGGAGTTGACGCTTTCTGGTGGTACTGGGACCAAATCCCATGTGACTCCTTTTGGTCTCTATAGCACCCTCATGGTTCTTCGTTTGTGCAGAACAGGGCTGCAGTATTAGGGTCGATAAAATAAGGAGTTAGATGGTATTTTTTTAAATTTAGGTATAATTTTTTTATATGAGTGACTATTTGCATAAAATAATCTCATCTCCTCTCTATCTCACTGATTCCTATCTAAGTGAAAATCAATAGTCCTAATGGAATCGACAACATTTCGCATCACAGATGCAAAACGTCTCACATGTGGTGCAATCAATGCTTCATTTTGCATAGCATTGATTTTATTTTGAATGGACGCCACATGTTCATTGAGACATTCTTGCAAGCAAGCCTCATTTGATCTAGTGGGTGGTGGAGGGGGAGGTGGAGGTGGAGGTTACTAAGGTAGTGGATTGATGATATCATCAATGTCAAATTGATCCATGATATCTATATAAGTGTTCACCTGCATTGAATTATACAAAATTAACATATAAACTTAAAAAAATACAATATTGAAATAGTTAAATTTTAAACGTACATGCAAAATGGTTTAAATACGATGTGCATACATATACATACACATACATATATTTATTGAACTTGATCACATTGCATACAAATTTCAAAATTTAATATGTACATAAATTTAAAATAAAAAATACGATGCATAGGGTAAGTGCACCAAGATGGTTCCCAAAAAGGGGGCTTAAGTGGCCACTTTTCTTTTTTTTCTGAAATCAAGAAATACTAACGTTGGACATGAAATTGAGGATACTTACACTCAAAATATTGAGATGAAATTAGAAGAAGCATTCAAGTGCTCTGAGTCTACTTTCTAAACTACAATTTTATTTTGAAAATGGTTGAGATTAAAGGGTTCAAATGAGGGATGTACACAAATGGGTGTTGTTTTTGTTAGAAAAAACATAACATAGCAACTCTTGTAGGACCCTTGTACGGTGAACTTTTTTTTTGTATTTTTAAAATCACTACAGTCAGAAGTTAGGTAATAGTATGCAATTGATGCTTGATTTTTTTAATAATTTTTTAATGAATATTTTATTTTTTACTAATTT
>VDFB02096572.1:162902-182053 GCA_007258455.2 Sequoia sempervirens | reverse complement strand
TCCCACCCCCTCTCTCTCTCAAGTCTCTCCCTTTGGCAACCTACCTAGGTAACTATCTCTCTCTCTCTCTCCCTCCCTCCCCTCTCTCTATCTATCCCTCCCACCTTACCTAGATAAGTCCCTCTCACTCCACCCCCTCTTTCTCTCCCTTTATTAGGTCACTCCATCCCACAACCTCTCCCTCTCTCAGATCTCTCTCTCCCACTTTGTCACCCTTACACTCCCTCTCACTACCTATCTCTCAAGTCTCTCCATCTCACCCTCCTCACACTCTCAAGTCTCTCACTTTGGCACCCTACCTACATAACCCTCTCTTTCTCTATGTCTCTCTCTCCCCCTCTCTCTCCCACCCTCCTCTCTCTCTCACTCCCTTTATCCCTCCCACCCTACCTAGCTAAGAGGGCCCTACCTAGCTAAGTCCCTCTCACTCCAACCCCTTCTCTCCCACTCCCTGTCTCTTAAACTCTCACTTCCACCCCCTCTCCCTCTCTCCAACATCTCTCTCTCTCTCTACCTCTCCTGCTCCCCCTCCCTCTCCCTCTCCTACCCTACCTAGACAACTCTAGATCTCTCTCTCTCTCTCTCTTAAAATTATCCCTCCCTCTAAAGACATAAATAAATACATACATACAAGAATAATACATATGTACATACAATCCTACATACATACAAGCATACATGTACATGCGCATATATACAATCTTACATACAATATACATACATTGATACATACAAGCATACATGCATGCATAGATACATACATACATATGTACATACATAAATACATACATACATACATACATGACATACAAGCATACATGTGCCTCCAAACATACAAATATATAAACATACATTCAATATGCATTTAACATAAAGCAAGACATAACACGAGCACGTTATACCACACTCGTATTATGTCTTGCTAGACATGCTCCCCACAAACAAAAAATCATGTCAAAAATGACATATAACACAAGCACGTTATAATGTGCTCATTTTATATCTTGCTTTGGGAATCCCCAAGCCTTGGGATTGGTATTTGCCTTGGAATACTAACCCAAAGGCTTGGAGGGCATTCCCAATGACCAGAGATATGTTTTTGCAATTTCTACAATATTTCACATAATTGGGTTCATGCTCGGCATTAGGATTGCATGTGGTTCAATATCAAACAAATCAAACATTTGGGTAATGTTAGGTTCTCTCTTAGCTATCCAACGATGTAATGTTTTTCACTTTCTGACAATGTTAAGCCATTCATCAACAATTTCTTTTGTTTGTCTCTTTTTTGGAAAAAATAAGTGTTTGGTGTTTTTTTTGTTATAAATTAACAGTTCATCGAAATTTCAAATAAATTATATTTTTAGAAACTAGAATCCATTCTACAATTTTTTTGGAAAAAATTCAATTAGTTTCCAAATTTGTAGGGGTAGCATGACCAAAATTCTATTTTTCAGGAAGTTTCCACTTCAAAAATTAGTAAAAAATAAAATATTCATTAAAAAATTATAAAAAAAATCAAGCATCAACTGCATATTATTACCTAACTTCTGACCATAGTGATTTTAAAAATACAAAAAAAAAGTTCACCGTACAAGGGTCCTACAAGAGTTGCTATGTTATGTTTTTTCTAACAAAAACAACACCCATTTGTGTACATCCCTCATTTGAACCCTTTAATCTCAACCATTTTCAAAATAAAATTGTAGTTTAGAAAGTAGACTCGAAGCACTTGAATGCTTCTTCTAATTTCATCTCAATATTTTGAGTGTAAGTATCCTCAATTTCATGTCCAACGTTAGTATGTCTTGATTTCAGAAAAAAGAAAAGAAAAAGTGGCCACTTAAGCCCCCTTTTTGGGAACCATCTTGGTGCACTTACGCTATGCATCATATTTTTTATTTTAAATTTATGTACATATCAAATTTTGAAATTTGTATGCAATGTGATCAAGTTCAATAAATGTATGTATGTGTATGTATATGTATGCACATCGTATTTAAACCATTTTGCATGTACGTTTAAAATTTAACTATTTCAATATTGTATTTTTTTAAATTTATATGTTAATTTTGTATAATTTAATGCAGGTGAACACTTATATAGATATCATGGATCAATTTGACATTGATGATATCATCAGTCCACTACCTCAGTAACCTCCACCTCCACCTCCCCCTCCACCACCCACTAGATCAAATGAGGCTCACTTGCAAGAATGTCTCAATGAACATGTGACGTCCATTCAAAATAAAATCAATGCTATGCAAAATGAAGCATTGATTGTGCCACATGTGAGACGTTTTGCATCTGTGATGCAAAATGTTGTCGATTCCATTAGGACTATTGATTTTCACTTAGATAGGAATTAGTGAGATAGAGAGGAGATGAGATGATTTTATGCAAATAGTCTCTCATATAAAAAAAATTATACCTAAATTTAACAAAATACCATCTAACTCCTTATTTTATCGACCCTAATACTTAGTAGCCCATTCCTACCACTAAATCTAGAATATCCATGAGGTGGTGTATACATCCATAGATGACTGCATAATTTTGGGATCCCTAGTATATGGTATTTGATAGTCCACCACGCGCTAATTTTGAGGTCCCATTATATTTTTTGAGGAAACTATATGTATATTTTATTTTGGGAAAAAATCCCAATTATTTTGATTTTAAATCATTTTAGGGTGTTGGTGGCGACATGCCACAATAGAGGTTAGGGGCAATGGTTGATCCCCAATGCCCCATGCATGTGCAACCCCTTGTTGCTCATCTTGGTCCTACCATTCATGCACCTATGCATCAATGTGAAGTTGTATTGACAATAGGATCCCTGAGTACACTTTCAATAGACCTTGATCAACATGCTTCTTTAATAGTGGCTAGGGAGCATAGAGACCAAAATGATTGTGGAGTCACATGGATTTGGTCCTAGTACCACTCCATGAGTGTCAACTCCACATGTATGTACTAGGTGCTATCAGATATTCTATGGACTTGACTAGGTCACCTAGTTTGGGTGGAAGTGGAGATTTTGCTGGATCATCTGGTTGCCTCAATTCATTTGTGGAATTTCTTACTACAAAGTATCACCCTGAGGAAAATGCGACATAGGTATAAATATGCATCTACATGTTGAATTTATAATAATTTTAATGAACATATATGTCAAAAATAAATTGCAATACATTTTTACAATCAATTTTTTTGGTGTATAGATGGCACTAACGATGGGGAAACCATTTGCACTATGAGTACATATGTTGACACCAGTCCTAGTCGGAAACCCTTATGGGGTATTTTGATTTCAAAATTTTAAATTATATGTGAAATAATTTTTAACTTGACTTTTAAATTTATAATTCAATCATGAACATATGTTTTAAATATTTATGTTGGTTTAGGGGATTCAATCGACTTCCACATCGATTCCACTTGAGGCGTTGTCAAGTGCTCCTCCATTGTTAAGCATCATAGATCAAGGGTAGGTACATTTATATTGTAAATTATTCAACTTACATTACTATAGTTACAATTATAAATTTTTAATTCACTATATATCAAATGTGCATGTATACTTGTAAATATTATAAGTGTTAAATGTTTATATGTATGTATAGGTTGATACAAAAATGAGAATGGGCATTAGACAAACATTAGATGTTGCAGCTACTTGTGAGGCCTCTGAATTTCAGGTTGTTTAAAAAAGTTTCTACACAAAATGTGCAAACTCGAATATATATATATATTTTAACCTAATTCAAGTATACATGATTTAAATTTGATCTTGTAGGACTTTGTTAGTGTGACTTTCTACCATGAATCGTACATAGTTACACCTCCAAGAGGACTTGCAAAGTAGGTTCCAAATATCATGGTAATTTAATTTTTTGATTATATTTAAAGAAAATTACAAATTATACATTGTGAATAACTTTAATTAAATTTAAAATTGAATAACATTCTTTTTCTTTTATAGCATGCAACACATCCTATAATTGAGTATGTACAAATAGGTCCTTGAATAGAGGGTGTACAACCTCATATGGTACAATTTAAATATGATAAATTATAAATTAAATTGAATTAAATCATTTTTAATTATAGACTTTCATCCAATTTAAACTTTCTTTCTCTTGTATATGTAGATTGATTTAGAGCATATAGAGGTTGGTCCAAGTTCACCAAAGCATCCTGACCTAGATACCATGGTAATTTAATTTTATGATGAATTATAAATTAAATTGTCATTAAATCATTTTTAATCATCTTACATTTGATTTCATCTTTCTCTTGTACAAAATGGTCCAGGTCATCCACATAGTTTGCATGGTGTGAAGAGGTCTCTTCATTATAGAGACAATATGAGTTAGACATGATTTCATGGGTTGTATTTGATTATTTCATGGGCTACCTATTTGGTTTCTCATGGACTTAATATTTTGTTTCATGGAGTTTATTTCATGGGTTGTACTCTTATGGACTTAATATATATTGGTTTCATGGACTTAATATTTTGTTTCATGAACTTGATTTCATAGGTTGTACTCTTATGGACTTAATACATATTGGTTTCATGGACTTAATAATTAGTGATAATTAGTCAATGTTTGAACTTATTTAATTCATGTCCTAATAGGATGTCTTAAAGGGTCTTAATACATAGGTTATCTAATAAAATAAGAAATAAACAATACCATACTTTATTAGAGAACAAAATCATTAATAAATTCTATAAACTAAACATAAATACCAATCAAAATGCAACAAGGTTTTCCAAATTTTTTTTTTCTATAAGTATACACTATATTTCCTAGTTCTTTTACAACATAAAATTAAAGAACAATCATACAAATTAATTATCCAAAAATAGGCTAAACTTTTGAAATTAAATCATGTACTCCCATATTTACAAATCATGCAATGTGCTAGAAAAAACTTAAGAACATAAAAGTCCTCTTGACCTCATGTTCCACCAAAAAAACTAATTTATAAGTTGGGTATGTGCAAGATCATCATGGAAAAAAATAGGCCCTTAAGTGGCAAAAAATTCAGAAAAAACAAAGTTAGACAACTTGATGTAAAAAATTGAATAAGTTATCTATATTATTTAAAAAATATGTAAGAATAGAATCTGTATAAAATTGAATGTAGTTTCTAAACTACTAGGTTTGTTTAAAAAAAAAAAATCTATTTGGTGAAAATTTAAAATTTCAATGTAGTAGTACTTAAATTCTAGGGGAAAAATAAGTAGGTGTCTATTTGACCACCCTAACCACAAGAAAATGACAATATTTTTTTATAATATTTTAGATATAAGTAGATGACTCATGTCCCAATGTGATGCATATTTTTTTGTAATTTTTTTCCAACTAAATAATTAATTATTATTTTTTATTACAACATTTAAACAATATAAAAAAATTGTATGTCTGACCACCTTAACTTGGTCAAAACTTCATGAAATTCAATTTTTCTTTTTTTAATCCTATAGTATGCGAAGCATAGAATGTGATGCATGTTTGGATTCAAAAAATGTGATACTGTTTGTAAGCTATATATGTTTTTCAATCAACCTATCAATCAAGACTTTAGTCCTAATTTGAATAGAAAATAAATAATAATTACTTATTAAATTCAAAGTAAAGAATAACTTATATTGGTGGAAAGCTAAGAATCTCCTTTAAAAACCTTTTTTGTTTCATCAATTTTGGATAAAAAAAAGTCATCAGCCACATACCCATCATATTGCCACTTTTTGGCCCATCATGATCCTGCACATACCCAGTTGTTAAAACAAATAATAGCATCCAACAAAAATACTACATCCTTCTTCCTCTATGTCCACCCTTTCTTCTGGTACTGTCTGTTGGAATGGGAGTCACATCCTCTATCAAAAGAGACAACTAAGTTAATCTACTAGTTTCCATGTAATTGGAAACATCCTAAACCAAATGATTTCAAAATACAAATTGAATAATAACAAACATCTTCACCTATGGATGTCTTAAGGGGATCAAAGAAGAGTATAATTAAGTACAAATATTAAGTGATATAAACAACTATTAGAATTTAGCGTGACTCACTATAATAAATGATATAATTAAGTATAATATGTAGGATATGTCCTAATATAATGTCTTAAGGGGATCAAATAAGAGTATAAGTGAGTATAAATATTAAGTGATATAAACAAGTATTATAATTTATGGTGACTGATCATAACAAATGATATAATTAAGTATAATATTTAGGATATGTCTTGATACAACATCTTAAGGGGATGTCTTAAGGGGTCCTAACATGACATCTTAAGGGGATCAAATAAGTAATCACAATTGATATAATTGATTTAACAATAATTTATACAATCAAATATAAAGTTTCAAAGTAGGAAAACATGCAAATTTAACAAACAAAATATATAGAATATTGAATTTGATACATAAAAGTACATAGAGTATAATTATGTATGTACATGTATTTGTAATTTGTAAAAAATGTTTAATTGTGTAAGTATGTATGTGTATATATGTCAACTCGAAACAATGTTTACAAAATTTGGCCATGCCATCTCAAGAACATCTCAAACTTGTGCTCTAAATGTAGTAGGTCTTCACACCACCTGATATAAAAATTGTACAAGCAATATCAATGAAATCATCAAAACATACATATTTTAATTTATATAAAACTATATATATGTACACAACTCAAGTACTTGTATTTAAAAGTATTCCACACATGTGTTTAGGTTGAATTTGCATGAACTCTCATTTTTGTGATGATGGCTTAAGGATCTATAAAATGAAAATTTAAATCATTTTCAACTAATAACACAATTAAGCAATATGAAAACATGTATTTAATCTATTTAAAAGGACAACATAAAATGAAAACTATATTTACTTGTATTTACTTATTCCATTGTACCATCTGCATCCTCTCTTTTTTGCAACACATCTATAATTGTCTCATGCTCTTCCATAGAAATTGTCTGTAGCACTTTATTTGTAGGTCTTCCATGATACCGATCTAGTTTTATATTTGTTTCCACCACCAAATGTGAATAGTGTATAATATTTTTATGTTTTTCATAATCTTCGAGTGCAGGAATCCCATTCTTTCTTATCAGGTATTTTCGTAGCCAAGTGCCAACAACCACCACTAATCCTATTGGAAAAAATGAAAACCATCATCAAATAAGTTCTAAAAATTTTCTTAAGGGGATCAAAAACTTGTTATCAAAATTTTCTTAAGGGGATCACCGTACCTATTGGATAATGATAGCCATCACCATCTTCTCAATCTTCTATAAACTTATGTTTAGCCTCCACTCAACGATCCAACCAATATCTTGTTTCCTCTTCATTCCCCTTAGGTGCAACAACAACATACACATTTCTTGCAAACAAAATTTTATTTAATAACTTGCACATATCCATATAAATAATTTAGTATTACAAAATAACTTAATAAAGTGAAATAAAATGAAATAAATTGAGTTAAATTACCTTCTTGGACAAGGTCTGAAACATGGTCATAGTCTTCAAATGCAAACACTTGATCATTGTCTTCAATAGTTGTTTCAGATTGATCGTGTGCTTGTGCAGGTGTCAATGATCTTTTCCCCCACTCTTCAACCCATTATGTATTTTCAAATGCTTCCCAATCTCCTGAGATACAAAATTGACGAAAATGTGAAAGATCCCTTGTCTAGATAGTCCATGTGCTTGTTGTCAAACTCTTAAATGAATTCCATTTAGTAGATCCATTGATTGTCTCACAGTCAAGTCTAGGTAGAATTTTCTATTCTTCAACCAACAAAAAGAATCAACAAACTGTAGAGTACTCACTCAAACCAGGAATAGATAATCTTGTATTGCACCAATCCAAAATACCATGTGCATCTTTAAATTTTACTGCATCCTCAAATTTCAATTTTCTCTAGCAAGAATTCTTTTGACACATGCACCAACTCCATCATGTTATCCTTTACCATGCCCAACTTCAAAAGAACTCCATATATGTTGGACATTAAGTTCCTTGTGAACCCTACTTAACCAATATAATATTTGAGCATTCTTGAACTATCCCATAAAATTATTTGACCATATGAGATGTTTTGTCATCTAGATTCCTCTTTCTCTTAATTTTCTATAAAATATATTGAACAAACTCCAACAAGTGTAACTGATTGTCACTCAAATAGAAATGATACACCCTTAAAAAATTTCTATCATCCTCTGTGCTATCATCTGTATGTCTATAAAAAATATGGACAAACATAGCTACTTGCATAGAATTATAATACTGTGATTGAATTTCCTCTTGTAGAGCTAGAGTATGATTTTCTACAAAATCAACCACTGATAGTATAGTACCAATTGGAAATGTGTTTCTACATGAATTAAATTGGCCATCAATCCATCGATCATGTTGAGAGTGCATGACATATTTTGGTACAATCTTATTCTTAAATTTGCTTATGAATTCACGTACACTAACTTTTTCTATAACTAAATCACAACACTTTCCTATTTTTCCATCTTTTAAAGAATAGTCAACATTCTTAAATCTTTTAACATCTACTAATTTTTTTCAAAAACCATTATCAACACTTTCATGCATACAAATTCTTAAGAATGAAATATTTCCACAACTAGTGCATTGTCCAGATATACAAGAATTTAAATAAAATAATTTACCATTAGATCTTTCACAAAACAAACTTGATATAAACTCCCTTATTTTTTCAATTGGCATATTAATACCACATTCCTACATAATCATGTGAGTATGCAAAGTACAACGTATATGACGAAAAACATCATAAAAATAATGAAATCGAACATGCATTTTACAACAACAAGATATTCATTTCTTATTAATTTTTATATACAATGGTTTATATTTTTCAAAATACCTTTGACTTATTTTAATATTACTAGGTAACACTAAATCACCACAAAATTTTCTATAAAATTTAGTTTGTGTTGTATCTAATATTTTTTTTGGATGAGGATCGCGAACTTTGGACCCCACTCTTAGTTTTAAAACATCTCTAGCATTAGATGATACCCTAGTATTATCATGCCAATATTTTTCAATCAAAGATTTAATTTGAACATTCAATTTCATATCAGACCTTGGGAGTTGACCACTAAAGCTCCAACATTGGTTAATTGGATCATTTTCTATACTTTCTCTTCTTTTTTCCGCTCTTAGTAATGTTTTAGGATGTATTTGTAGAACTTCACTAATATTGCTTACCATTATTTTATTCAAAGTTGCTTTATTAACTAAAGCAGTTGTTATAGCTCTTCTTGTTGCATTTTTATCTTTAGATCGACTATTTTTTCCAATAAATTGAATGGTACTAGCAATAGTAGACATAACATGTTTTAATGATTGATCTTTTCTTCTTGGTTTAACAAAAAAGCCT
The DNA here is from genome assembly GCA_007258455.2 of Sequoia sempervirens. Taxonomy (NCBI): domain Eukaryota; kingdom Viridiplantae; phylum Streptophyta; class Pinopsida; order Cupressales; family Cupressaceae; genus Sequoia; species Sequoia sempervirens. The sequence continues at coordinate 172,599 of VDFB02096572.1, read as the reverse complement.
AACTTTTTCATTACTTTTCTCATTTTTGTATTCTTATCAATTGCATCATTAGTTGACATTGAAATGCAAGTTTTTTATGATAAATGATTTTTTTGTATATTCTATTCGCATGTGTTCTTATTTTCCTCCAAGAAATCTTACCAGGAAGATTATCCAAAACATCAATTTCAATTTAAAAAATATATTTTCATTAAATTCAACATCACATACTAGATTTTCATTTTAATATTCAACTTCAAAATGATTTCCATTTTTATCACCAAAATAGTTTTTAGTTTTATTTTCATCAACAAAATGGTTTTTGTTTTCATTTTCAACAAAAGGATCATTTTCGTTTTCATTTTCAACAAAAGGATCATTTTCATTTTCATTTTCAACAAAATATTTTTCATTTTCATTTTCATTTTCTAATTTATTTTCAGCAAATTCTATTAAATTTTCAACTCTCTGAATATTATCAATGTCAACATCGTTAAGTCTAGCATCTTGTAAGACTTCTACAAAAAAAAAAATCATTTCACTAAAATGTGAATTTGAAGAAATACTTGGATTTGTGCCTATTGAAACATTCTCCATAACATTGAAAGAGGGATTTGAAGAAATACTAGGACTTGTTTCTATAATCATATTATTTTCTAATTTGATTTCTTGCAAATTATCTTGGTCTACAAAAATGGTCTCCTCAATGTTTTTATCTTCAATAGCTGTGGAATTTAATGCTTCAACATTACTCATTGATCGAATCCTCATTCTTCTATTGCTTTGCCTTTTTGCTTCTTTATCTTTCATTGCTTTAATTTCTTCAAGAGTCAATGTCTTCCTATCTTTCCTCTTATTACGAGCTTGTGAATCCATGATTATTAAATTTTCAAGAAAAAATTAATCTCAATAATGAAAGTCTTCCAAAAGTTCAATCCAAATTGCAAGTTGAAGACTTGTAAAGAAAAAGGTATTCCTCTTTTGTTCCTCCAAACCAATAGAAAACTAACACAATTCCACTTAAAAAACTATTTACATGATGCCTCCTTTCAAAAATTCAATCCAAATTTCAAGTTGAAGACTTATAAAGAAAAAACATTTCCTCTTTTGTTCCTCCAAATGAGTAGAAAACTAACAAAATTCCACTTAAAAAATTGTTTACATGATGCCTCCTTTGAATTTAATTCAATCCGAAATGTAAGTTGAAGACTTGTAAAGACAAAAGTTGATAGAAAATATCCAAATATGTCACAGTCAAATGTACATGTGAAGTTGTAGACTTCATAGTAAAAGTTTTCCAGTAAATTAAAAATAAGTAAAAAGAGAAATGGGATCCCATTTAATAAAACATGATTCCATTTCATAATCGGGATCCTATTTATAAAACAATTTCCCACCATTTATTCAATGGGATCCCATTTCCCTATCAACGGTCTAAACATTTAATATTAAGAAACAAGATCCCGATTTACAAAACAGGATCTTGTTTTGTAAATTGGGATCCCATTTCTAAAAATTTGAACTTTCCCTTGCTTTGTGGTCAGGTTTTTGGCTTGTATTCTGGTTCGAGAAAAGCATTAGGGATATGAACCTAGGCCTTCAACCTAGTTTGACTTGCAATTTGAAGGTCCTGACAATGTCATAGAAAAATAGTGGCTTTGGACATATGGTTGACGACTTTTTTTGTAGAATTTTTGACAAAATTAAAACCCATTATCGATGAGATAGTGTAGATTCCAAATATGTATTTTTTTATAGTTATATTTTTTTATTTTATTTTTCCATTAATATCTAATGAAACTAGTCTATAAACTTGAAATATTAAGGATTTTTACTATTTTAATAACTTTTTATTAATTTTTTTTTCTAAAATTGATTGCATGGAAATGTACTTTAGACAATTCTTTTAAATTTAAAAAAAAATCAAACAATGAGACATTTAGGTCATCTTATGCATGATGTACATGACGATTTTTCAAAATGACAAACATGGCTAATAAAAATTTAACAAAAAAAATTACAAAAATATCAAAAAATGTGCTTCAATGAGTTGCAAATATTTTCCCAAAAGGATTTAGAAAAATACAATAATTTAGGTCAAAATATGGATGACGTACACGTGCATGGTATGGTTAAAAGAGTGACTTTTAAATAGTGGTGTTTAGAAATTCCTATTGAAAATTAATTTGTAGCATCTAAGTATTGAAATAAATTAAACATATTTGGAAACTACACTCTGAGTACTACATTTTAATATTAGTGACTTTTTTGAAGATTCCGTCTCTAAGTGCTTCAAATTTTAAGGTCAAATGTGTCAAATTCTAAAAATCGGGGAAAATGTTTCCACTTTTTGGCCAAAAAGTGGACTCAACTTCTTGTCAGCACCTAGATGCTACTCTACAAACAAGATAGTGCAAATAAGTAGATGGATATTGTCCTCCTTTCTACATGATTGATTAGCTGAGAGAGGAAGGAAAAGAGAAAGATAACCATGCCAATGGAGTAGGGCTTTGACAACCTTCAATAAAAATGGTGTAGGAGAAGAAAAATGGTGTAGAAGGTAAGTGAAGAGAGCAAGATAGTGAATAGAAGTGAAGTACGAATGGTAGAAGCTAGAGTGAGTGTTAGAATGAAATGAATGAAGTTCAAATGGCTATTTTAAAGGTAAAGGGTCATTTCCAAGTGGTCAATATTCACAAGGACATTACAATTTGTAGGTTGACAGTGAATCATAGTTCCCCAATGTCCACTAACCTGAGAATCCTATCAAGATAGAAGTGTAGAGTGCAAACGTTCATGTAGCATATGTACGTTCCTGATAGAAATTCCATCACCATTGGAAATTTGACAAGGACACGTGAAAATCAAGACAAAGGTGGCAAGTTTTTGCATTGTCGAGTTTGTAAGGCTAAAATGAGGTAATATAATGAGAAATTATGCTAGGTACAAATTTATGCCATTGCATTTTCCCCCAATAGAAAGCATCTGTGTCAATGCATATGTGAGCTAAAGAAGAAAGAGATTGAAGAGAATATACTAAAAACATAGAGGAAGTAGTCCTTCGCTCCAATATACCCTGACGTGAAAGAGAATGAGCCCCACTAGGATGTGAAGAGGACACAAGTCTTCAATCCTACAAATCCAAATACAATCTCACCATAAACATGTCAACTGTAGACAAACATGTTAGGAAAAAAAAGGAATCATAATAGAAACAATAATAAGATACAGTAAGATACAATAGGACACAATGAGACACAATCTTATAAGATATAAGATAATTTTTTGGCTATTGTAAACTACGTCGTAGGATACTCATAGAAAAAACAAGTCTAGTTAGGATGCCCCCAAGCTAGACACCAAGATATAAGATATTAAACACCAAGACACAAGATATCAAATATCAGATAGAAGGCACAAGTTGCAAGACACCAAAGGATTCTTTTGAAGAGAAGGCTTTCAAGAAGGGATTCTTTCAATAGGGGACCATTTTCTCAAAACATCAGGACACCAAGGGAACCTTTTGAATTGAGAATCCTTTTGAAATATGAAATCAAGTGATTCTATCATCAAGGAATCCTTTTGAAAGATCTTTTGCTGATAAATCCATTGGAAAGAGTGCTCCTTTTTGAAAGCAAAATTTTCAAACTCTTTCTTTTAGAAAGAATACTCCTTTTTGAAAGGAAATTCTTCATACTCTTTCACCAAGGGATCCTTTTGAAAGAACCTTTCATCAAGGAGTCGTTTTTGAGAGAATACACCATTTTGGAAAGTGAGGGTTTTCAATAAGGGATCCTTTTTTCAAGGAATTCATTGCAAATAAATTTTACACAAAGTAATCCTTTTGAAAGAATTCTCCTTGTTGAAAATTAGACAAGCATGATAGCCCCCCTTAAGTTGACATGTTCTATGTAGATGAGCACATGACATCCTTAAGGAGAAAAGAAAGACAAGAGACGTTGTGGAATGAGTACATGATGTGATGTACTCATGGTATGTTATCACATCCACGAGAGACAACACATTAGAACCAAAACATCATGAAGCAAACACAAAGAGACAAAGAAATCAAGAGATAGGGGTTTCTAATAATTTGGGGTCAAAATTGTCCATAGATATAGATAGATAGATATAATATAGTATACATATGAATTATCATCAATCCCAAAATTCCTTAGAATGTGAAGGACACATGAAGACAAAGTAAAATAAAAATCCTTGGTCAACATGGAAGAAGGCCTAAATTCCCCCAACACTTTGCATCATCCCCAATATCAAAAAGCAAGATTACAACACATAGAATAATGATGACAAAAATAGAAGAAGCATATGAAAATTTTCTATGCATATATCCAAGTACCTACAAGGGTAGCAAGGGTAGCAAGGGTCCTCCCTAGTCAAGATTACAAAACATCAAAAGACAAGTATTAGGGAACACAAACAAACAAACAAATCTAGTGTATAGATGTAGGAGATACCACCCTAGTCATCATCATCGAGTAGATCGTCTTGCTCCCAATCTAGATCATTAGAGGGGGAAGGAGGGTAAGACTACAAGGGTAGTACCCTTCAAATATCTTACGACAAGAGCCAAGGAAGAAGGTCCCTCTAGGTATTCTTCATTGAGCTCCTATGAGGTGAAGGCCATCAATTTTACAAAAAATAAGGACAAAGCTAGGAAATCATCCACTAAGTTGAACATGCACTTCTCAGGAGTGCTATGTGTCAACAGAGTGGGAGGAGGAAAAGACACTTGAGAGTCACTAATAGCCTCAACAAAAGGGGTAGTGACAAACTTCATGGATGGAGTGGATGCCTCTATCACAAGGACAACACAAGCCAAAATAGAACTGGAATCTAAAGAATATGAAGCTTTCTTATGACCATCACCCAAGGTGAGATCATCCTCCAACTTACGCTTTAGGAGAGGATGCAAGATCCCCACAAAGGAAGTATAAGTAGAGGAGGAGCTGGAGGGACCCACAGAGGATACTACCTTTTTATTAGGCATGTTGATAGACTACAAAAAAAGGAGGAATTTTCAAAAGGTATATGAGAACTGGAGGCTTCGTTGAGGAAGTGATGAAGAGATACACCCTTTTGGGGTGAGGGACATCATAACTTGTAGGAGGAGCTGGAAGCAAGAAAAAAGTGATGGGATATGAAGCAAAGGACATATAAGTAGATGGAGCTATAGAAGGGACATGAACAAAGACAAAAAGCTCCTCAATCATCTGTGAGGTAGCATGCTCTTGAGCTATAGCCTTTTGCTAATGCTTATGCTCATGTGCAAGCCAATCACATCGACTATGAGCATTAGAGGAATCAAATTGAAAATAGGACAAGGCTACTAATCCACTATGGGAGCTTCCTTCACAAATTTTTCTCATGGAAGGGCGGTCTCTTAAGTGGGAGCAGGAGGAGGCCTAGGAGTAGAAACGACAATAGGAGAAACAAAAATAAGTGCCTTGACAGTGGGCCTCTTCCCATTCACCGTCTAAGGAGAAGGTGGAGGAATAGTAGGAGGTCATTGAGGCTGAGATGTAGAGACTACCCCATGGGAACACTTCCCCTTACCATATAGGGTGGGTTAGGGAATTGTGGGAAAAGTAGGCAACTGAAAAGCTTGACACTCTGACTACCACCACATAGGCACCATTCTACTTCCCATGTGAGGCACAAAAGTAGGAATTGACGATGCCAACAAAGGTTGAGAAGAAGAAGCAAATGGTGTAGAAGATGCAGAAGGGGAAGGCTCCAAGGTGAGAGAAAGCTTCTCCTACCCTATTGACATGGTAGAAGAGATAGCTTGCTACTACACTAGCATAGAAAATTTCATAGGAACAACATAGGGAGACACAAGAAAACTAGATTTTAGCACCAAGCCCCTAGTATTATACTTAACATAATCTCGCTACAAAAAATATCTCCTGGGAGGGAGGGATCCTATTGGGGAAGGTCAAAAGTGATCCAAAGAAAATTCCCCATGTGAGACAAGTGGTTTATAGCTAGTAACATGAACAATGTGTATTGTTCCCTTGTGGGGGAATTTTAGAAACTTGTGGACCAAAAAGGCAACTAAATTCATGGAAGCTAGCCATGGAATGCCTAGCTTAGCCCTAAACAAGTTAGAATTTGGAATCACTGCAAATGAAAAGTCTACAGTGTTAGGCCCAACTAGGATAGACAAAGAAATGGTGCCCATAGGGGAAATAGAAAGCCCATCATGAGTATGGAGAGTGACCTGAGACTCATCGTGCTTCTCCTTATGAATAGTGTTAATGAACAAGGTTTCCTCCATTATTGATGAGGGCGCAACCTGAGACACATAAAATAACCCACAAACAAGAGAATAATTTTATTATTTAGAAAATGGAACTTCTTACATGTAGAGGATCTCAATCCCCAAGTTCTACAATAGAGGCAAGTTACAGACGGCTACAAAATAACCCTTTTGCAATATGCGAGCTTGTCCCCAAAAAGTTACCCAAAAATTAGAAACCCGCCTATAAATAGGGCTCCTCTTTAGTTTGGAGAAAAAACAACATTCAAATTTTAGTTTAGGCAGTTTGCAGCAGAAAATTTACAACAAGAAGTTCAAATTTCAAAAGAACATTTGCAATTGTATCTTTTAGAAAGTGCACCAACTTCTCGGGGCCATAACTTTTGATCCGGGACTCTGATTCGAGAAACGTTTGAACCGTTGGAAAGGTATCGAAGTCAACAACCCACTCAAAATATGCTATGCCAATTTTGGCAAGTTTTTGGGCCATTCCAAGAGCTCTAAGTGCATCAAATCTAACTCTGAAGATTTTTAGGTGCAAATATGGGAAACTAAAACTGCAATATCTTTCAACCCATGAATAGGAAATAAAAACCATAAATTGGGAATTTCATTATGATGAAAAGGGTCTCCAAAAAATATAAAAACATCTAAAATTTGAGAAACTTGAAATTTAACTATTTTTGGGTGATGCAAGATTGCCCTTACACCACTGGATGCTCTTGTATCAGACACCCAAGGTAATTTGAGAAGTCACCCGTCACGTCTCAGATGGTGGAGGAAAACCCAAACAGTCAACTTCTACCTTAGGCAACCAGGATGAATCTTCAATAGGCCTTCCTTTCCATTTCACCGGATATTCTTCATACTGCCTGTTCCTGGTACTCCTTCCCACATGACTATCCAGGATTTCTTCAATCTCCTCCTTTCTGAAGTAGGTGCTAGAATCCCACACTATTCCATCGTTGGTACTTCCTCTGTGCCACCTTCATGATACTCTGTCAAATCTAAAATGTTGAACACAGGGGAAATGTTGAATCCATCTGGCAACTCTACCTCATATGCATTCCCTGAATCATGCCTCTTCAAAATTTTATAGGGACGAACTTCTTCATCTTCAATTTGTTATATGTTCCCACTTGGAAACCTTTCTTTCCTCAAGTGGACCATTACTTCATCACCAATCTGAAACTCCTTATACCTCCTCTTCTGATTTGCCTTAGCCTTATACTACATATTCATCTTGTTAATATGTTCTCTTACCTTCTCATGTATATCCTTGACGTGTTCTACAAAATCTTCAGCTTCATTACTTATTTTCTTCTCTTGGTCTATTTTCCTCAATTCTGGAGCTATTCTGGGGCTACCTCCATACAAAATATGGAATGGTGATCTACCATTGCTTCTGTTGACAGAATTGGTGTAAGAAAATTATGCTTGGGGTAAGATCAAGTCCCATCCCTTGGGTTTATCTCCTACCAAACATCTCAGTAGGTTACCCAGACTCCTGTTAACAACCTCTGTCTTCCCATCTGTTTGTGGATGGTGTGCAAAACTGAACTTCAACTCTGTCTTCAACTTCTTCCGCAAGGTCCTCCAAAAGTACCCCACAAATTTGGTGTCATGATCTAAAACAATACTCTTTGGCAGACCATGTAGCTTCACCACCTCTTTGAAGAACAAGTTAGCAATGTGGACTGCATCATGGGTCTTCTGACATGGAATGAAATGTGCTATCTTCGAAAACCTATCAACCACCACAAAGACTGAATCATTCCATCGTTGTGTCCTTTGCAAGCCAAGAACAAAGTCCATACTTATATCCTCCCACGGCCTCTCTAGTACAGGTAAGGGCTAATACAAGCCTGTATTCTGGCTCACTCCTTTAGCCATCTGACATACCCTACAACTTTGTACAAACTTGTTCACATCCTGTGACAACTGAGGCCAATAATAATGCTCACTGATAATGCCAATGGTCTTATCCCAGCCAAAATGTCCTGCCATTCCTCCACTATGCTTCTCCTTTATTAGGTTGTCCCTCATGGAACTCCTCAGGATACACAATTGACTTCCCTTAAATAACATGCCATCCTGGATTATGAAATCCAGCCACCTTGCTTGTCTACTGTAACAGGTTCCTTTCAAGCTTTCCAAGCCTCTGCAAAATCAGGATCTTCTGCATACAGTGTCTTGAGTTCATTGAACCCAACCACTTCAATCTGCATCTTTGTCATCAATGTATTCCTCCTACTTAAGGCATCTGTAACCCTATTTTACTTCCCACTCCTATGTTTCAAAACAAAGGTATAACTCTGCAAAAATCTACCCATTTCATATGCCTCTGATTTAATTTTCCCTAACTATTTAGGTACTGCAAGGCTTGATGATTAGTATATAGAACAAATTCCTTCGGCAACAAATAATGTCTCCATTTCTTTAATGCTTGAACTATTGCATAAAATTCTTGATCATATACAAAATACTTTCTCTTGGCATCATTTTAAATTTTCACTTCAAATGGGCAATGGGCTTACCTTCTTGGCTCAACACTGCTCCAATGGCACAACCACTGGCATCACAATCCACCTGAAACACCTTGTTGAAATTTGGGAGGGCTAGAATAGGTTGCTCTGTCACCTTCTGCTTCAACAGTTCAAAAATTTTAGTTGCTCCAATGCTCCACTTGAATTCTTTTCTATCCCCTCTCATTGTTTCAGTTAGGGGTCCACAAATACTACTAAAGTTTCTAATGAACTTTCTATAAAAACTAGCCAAACCATGGAAAGATCTCACCTCGGTAGCAGTTCTTGGGGTAGGTAATTCCAGAATAGCCTTCACCTTTTCTGGGTCCATCTTGAGACCTTCTGCTGAGACAACAAACCCCAAGTACACTAACTCCCTCTTCACAAAACTGCACTTCTTTAGATTAATCAACAGTTTCTCTTCTCTTAACTTTTCAAAGGCTCTTCAAATATGCATCAGATGCTTATCCAACATCTTACTAAAAATTAAAATATCATTTAAATAAACAATAACAAAACTTCCCAAAAATTCTTTTAGTACCTCGTTCATGAGCCGCATGAATGTGCTTGGTGCATTGGTTAGCCCAAAAGGCATGACTAACCATTCATACAGACCCTCTTTGGTCTTGAATGTAGTCTTTCATTCATCTCCCTCTCGAATCTGGATCTGGTGATATCCACTCTTCAGATCGATCTTTGTGGAGTACTGAGCTCCACTCAAACAGTCCATCAGGTCATCCATCCTTGGCAGGGGAAATCTGTACTTGATTGTTATCTTGTTTATGGATCGAGGAATCTGTACACATCCTCCTCTCCCCATCATTTTTTGGTGCTAGTACTGTAGGTATTACATATGGACTCAAACTCTCCCATATCAAACCCTTTCTCAACAACTCTTAAACTTGTCTTT
>VDFB02096572.1:147901-162802 GCA_007258455.2 Sequoia sempervirens | reverse complement strand
ATAAATCGTCATCACCCTCAACCTTTGGTGAAACAGTCAGAAACAAGTCTAGCAGTCAAACGTGAAAACCTAAACTGTCAAAATCTCAAGTATAGGTCTGTCGGCAAGCAAGTTGGTCAACTCTTTTCTTATCAATGGCATATAAATCATAAATCAATTTCATCATCATTTGATACAAAGCATTTCCTAGGATCCGTTCCGACAATGGGCACTTTTATCAAATCAACCAATTTGGGTAAACAAAACGACGTGTCATTAACATGTCCTAGGATCCGTTCCGACAATGGACATTATCTTTTGGCAATGGGTCTTGGCTCCCATCTTTTGAAACACATCCCTCTGGCTGAAGGTATGAAGAACATTGGCTTGCTTGTATACTTGATCTTTTCTTTTGATTTATCATATTGCGCTCATTCCAAGGACCTCTCGATGATATCCGAACGAAGGATTTAGAGAGATAGGAATGGGGCAACGATCATTATTCTTTTGTTTGCTGTGCTTGTTGGACGTTCTTGTAAAATAACTTGGTGAATACTTGCTTTGTTAGATATGTATGGAGGAGGTTTCAGATAGCTTGTTGACTATTGCATTGATTGGTTATACCTTTCCGTGTTTTGGTCCGAGATGTTTGAGACTTCTAAAGTGCATCCTAGCAAGGTTTCCGTATGTCAAGTGTGAACAAGATTACTCCTATCTATTTGTCGAGTCAAAGTCCATCACACTAAGTACAACGCCATCTTGGTCCTTTATACCTTGATGCATCGTGCTTAGGCGTGTTATCAAACATAAAGTAAGTGACCCTTTGAAGATCCCAATCCTTGATAAGCAAATCATCATCATCATCTATCATCATCATCTCTAATAAAGTCTCGACCAATCATGGACTTGTTGGATCCTCTTGTCATCATTTCATTTCCGCACTAACATCATACATCCATCATGCATCCATCATGCATCCATCCTGCATCTGCAAACCATCAATAAACTGCATACCACATATCATTCATATCATACATCATAGGAAACATTGATCATTTCACATGCATTGCATATCATCATCATAATATAGATCTGTTAGTCTAAGCATCTCATAAATCATCCTGCATAATCATACATCACATCATCCATTTCATCCATCTCTATATCATATCATCATTTGTCTGTTTAGGATAATATATTTTGTTATTTCAAGCATCTTAAATTCATCTCATTTGCATCGGGCTATCCATAACCATCCATTTTGAATCCTTTTATCGCACCCACCGAATCTTTTCGCCGATCTCTCTCGAGGGGGCAATGTACTGCTGTACTTTCTTTCCACAGCATCTGAAAAATCATGAAATTTTTTAATTTCGATTGCGGCAAGTTTATTCTTTGAACCAACGCAACAAGTACATTGCTTCAAAGAGGGGCAAAATGTAGACATGCAAAATTCACATTGCATTCGATCAGATTCGGTCAAATTAGCTCTTACATTAGGCAAATTCATCACTTTCATCCATTCATTAAATAAGTTCATTTATCAAATAAATCTTAGCATTCAACCTTCATCTTGCATTATCCACTTAATTAAATAAATCAAAAAGCCATTTAAATCAAATCTTAGATCATTTTCCAAAGTCCAAAAAGTCAAATCAATTAATCAGCATTAAATCAGCATAATCATCATTAAATTAATCTAATCCTAATCTAAGGCTAATCCCATCCCACTTGCACAATAAATCAATTTTATTGATTTATTAAAACATCATTTTCTCTCAACAATGACAAGTCAAATAGGGCATTTATTGCTCTTCTTTCTTGTCCCCCTCTCAAAATTTATTGCAAATTTGAATTCAAAAGTTCCCCCTCTTGGGCACTCTTCCCAAATCTTGCACACACATCAACTAATCACATGATGACAAGTGTCCTCAATTCATTGGCTTGTTTTTGATCCCACATTGGTCCCTCTTCAACATTTGGCATTTTGAAAATCTTTAAATAGGTGCATCATCCTCAAGCAAATCCTTCACAATCTTCACAATCTTGCAAGGTTACTCTCTTCACTTGAGATTTAATCTTGTTCATCACTCCACTCTCCATCTTCATAGCATTTTCAATTTGAGCTTTTATCAAGGATTGGGAAAGGGTCACTAGCACAAGTGACACCAATCCAACTATGGAATAGGTAGTTTGTTGAATGTTTTCATTATGCATTTGGTTTTCTTTTATCTTTTGTGGCATTTTGGAACATTTGCAATGTATTTCATAGGGGTATTCTTGAAGGATTTGTTGATACTAACCCTTGTTTGAGTATAGTGTTTGCAGATTTTTAAAGGTACTCACAATATATGAAATAATTTTTAACTTGACTTTTAAATTTATAATTCAATCATGAACATATGTTTTAAATATTTATGTTGGTTTAGGGGATTCAATCGACTTCCACGTCGATTCCACCTGAGGCATTGTCAAGTGCTCCTCCATTTTTAAGCATCATAGATCAAGGGTAGGTACATTTATATTGTAAATTATTCAACTTACATTACTATAGTTACAATTATAAATTTTTAATTCACTATATATCAAATGTGCATGTACACTTGTAAATATTATAAGTGTTAAATGTTTATATGTATGTATAGGTTGATACGAAAATGAGAATGGGCATTAGACAAACATTAGATGTTGCAGCTACTTGTGAGGCCTCTGAATTTCAGGTTGTTTAAAAAAGTTTCTACACAAAATGTGCAAACTCGAATATATATATTTTAACCTAATTCAAGTATACATGATTTAAATTTGATCTTGTAGGACTTTGTTAGTGTGACTTTCTACCATGAATCGGACATAGTTACACCTCCAAGAGGACTTGCAAAGTAGGTTCCAGATATCATGGTAATTTAAATTTTTGATTATATTTAAAGAAAATTACAAATTATACATTGTGAATAACTTTAATTAAATTTAAAATTGAATAACATTCTTTTTCTTTTATAGCATGCGACACATCCTATAATTGAGCATGTACAAATAGGTCCTTGAATAGAGGGTGTACAACCTCATATGGTACAATTTAAATATGATAAATTATAAATTAAATTGAATTAAATCATTTTTAATCATAGACTTTCATCCAATTTAAACTTTCTTTCTCTTGTATATGTAGATTGATTTAGAGCATATAGAGGTTGGTCCAAGTTCACCAAAGCATCCCGACCTAGATACCATGGTAATTTAATTTTATGATGAATTATAAATTAAATTGTCATTAAATCATTTTTAATCATCTTACATTTGATTTCATCTTTCTCTTGTACAAAATGGTCCAGGTCATCCACATAGTTTGCATGGTGTGAAGAGGTCTCTTCATTATAGAGACAATATGAGTTAGACATGATTTCATGGGTTGTATTTGATTATTTCATGGGCTACCTATTTGGTTTCTCATGGACTTAATATTTTGTTTCATGGAGTTTATTTCATGGGTTGTACTCTTATGGACTTAATATATATTGGTTTCATGGACTTAATATTTTGTTTCATGAACTTTATTTCATAGGTTGTACTCTTATGGACTTAATACATATTGGTTTCATGGACTTAATAATTAGTGATAATTAGTCAATGTTTGAACTTATTTAATTCATGTCCTAATAGGATGTCTTAAAGGGTCTTAATACATAGGTTATCTAATAAAATAAGAAATAAACAATACCATACAAGATTAGAGAACAAAATCATTAATAAATTCTATAAACTAAACATAAATACCAATCAAAATGCAACAAGGTTTTCCAAAAACAAAAAATTCTATAAGTATACACTATATTTCCTAGTTCTTTTACAACATAAAATTAAAGAACAATCATACAAATTAATTATCCAAAAATAGGCTAAACTTTTGAAATTAAATCATGCTCCCATATTTACAAATCATGCAAAGTGCTAGAAAAAACTTAAGAACATAAAAGTCCTCTTGACCTCATGTTCCACAAAAAAAACTAATTTATAAGTTGGGTATGTGCAAGATCATCATGGAAAAAAACAGGCCCTTAAGTGGCAAAAAATTCAGAAAAAACAGAGTTAGACAACTTGATGTAAAAAATTGAATAAATTATCTATATTATTTAAAAAATATGTAAGAATAGAATTTGTATAAAATTGAATGTAGTTTCTAAACTACTAGGTTTGTTTAAAAAAATCTATTTGGTGAAAATTTAAAATTCAATGTAGTAGTACTTAAATTCTAGGGGAAAAATAAGTAGGTGTCTATCTGACCACCCTAACCACAATAAAATGACAATATTTTTTTATAATATTTTAGATATAAGTAGATGACTCATGTCCCAACGTGGCATATTTTTTTGTAATTTTTTCCAAGTAAATAATTAATTATTATTTTTATTACAACATTTAAACAATATAAAAAATTGTATGTCGACCACCTTAACTTGGTCAAAACTTCATGAAATTCAATTTTTCTTTTTTAATCCTATAGTATGCGAAGCATAGAATGTGATGCATGTTTGGATTCAAAAAATTTGATACGTTTGAAGCTATAGATGTTTTTCAATCAGCCTATCAATCAAGACTTTAGTCCTAATTTGAATAGAAAATAAATAATAATTACTTATTAAATTCAAAGTAAAGAATAACTTATATTGGTGGAAAGTTGAGAATCTCCTTTAAAAACCTTTTTTATTTCATCAATTTTGGATTAAAAAAAAGTCATCAGCCACATACCCATCATATTGCCACTTTTTGGCCCATCATGATCCTGCACATACCCAGTTGTTAAAACAAATAATAGCATCCAACAAAAATACTACATCCTTCTTCCTCTATGTCCACCCTTTCTTCTAGTACTGTCTGTTGGAATGGGAGTCACATCCTCTATCAAAAGAGACAACTAAGTTAATCTACTAGTTTCCATGTAATTGGAAACATCCTAAACCAAATGATTTCAAAATACAAATTAAATAATAACAAACATCTTCACCTATGGATGTCTTAAGGGGATCAAAGAAGAGTATAATTAAGTACAAATATTAAGTGATATAAACAGGTATTAGACTTTAGCGTGACTCACTATAATAAATGATATAATTAAGTATAATATGTAGGATATGTCCTAATATAACGTCTTAAGGGGATCAAATAAGAGTATAAGTGAGTATAAATATTAAGTGATATAAATAAGTATTATAATTTATGGTGACTGATCATAACAAATGATATAATTAAGTATAATATTTAGGATATGTCTTGATACAACATCTTAAGGGGATGTCTTAAGGGGTCCTAATATGACATCTTAAGGGGATCAAAGAAGTAATCACAATTGATATAATTGATTTAACAATAATTTATACAATCAAATATAAAGTTTCAAAGTAGGAAAACATGCAAATTTAACAAACAAAATATATAGAATATTAAATTTGATACATAAAAGTACATAGAGTATAATTATGTATGTACATGTATTTGTAATTTGTAAAAAATGTTTAATTGTGTAAGTATGTATGTGTATATATGTCAACTCAAAACAATGTTTACAAAATTTTGCTATGCCATCTCAAGAACATCTAAAAATTGTGATCTAAATGTAGTAGGTCTTCACACCACCTAATATAAAAATTGTACAAGCAATATCAATGAAATCATCAAAACATACATATTTTAATTTATATAAAACTATATATATGTACACAACTCAAGTACTTGTATTTAAAAGTATTCCACACATGTGTTTAGGTTGAATTTGCATGAACTCTCATTTTTGTGATGATGGCTTAAGGATCTATAAAATGAAAATTTAAATCATTTTCAACTAATAACACAATTGAACAATATGAAAACATGTATTTAATCTATTTAAAAGGACAACATAAAACTAAAAATATATTTACTTGTATTTACTTATTCCATTGTACCATCTGCATCCTCTCTTTTTTGCAACACATCTATAATTGTCTCATGCTCTTCCATAGAAATTGTCTGTAGCACTTTATTTGTACCTGTCTTCCATGATACCGATCTAGTTTTATATTTGTTTCCACCACCAAATGTGAATAGTGTATAATATTTTTAGGTTTTTCATAATCTTCGAGTACAGGCACCCCATTCTTTCTTATTAGGTATTTTTCGTAGCCAAGTGCCAACAACCACCACTGATCCTATTGGAAAAAATGAAAACCATCATCAAATAAGTTCTCAAAATTTTCTTAAGGGGATCAAAAACTTGTTATCGAAATTTGCTTAAGGGGATGCCTTAAGGGGATCATCGTACCTATTGGATAATGATAGCCATCACCATCTTCTCAATGTTCTATAAACTTATGTTTAGCCTCCACTCAACGATCCAAGCAATTTTTTTTTTCCTCTTCATTCCCCTTAGGTGCAACAACAACATACACATTTCTTGCAAACAAAATTTTATTTAATAACTTGCACATATCCATATAAATAATTTAGTATTACAAAATAACTTAATAAAGTGAAATAAAATGAAATAAATTTAGTTAAATTACCTTCTTGTACAAGGTCTGAAACATGGTCATAGTCTTCAAATGCAAACACTTGATCATTGTCTTCAATAGTTGTTTCATATTGATCATGTGCTTGTGTAGGTGTCAATGATCTTTTCCCCCACTCTTCAACCCATTCTGTATTTTCAAATGCTTCCCAATCTCCTGAGATACAAAATTGACAAAAATGTGAAAGCTCCCTTGTCTAGATAGTCCATGTGCTTGTTGTCAAACTCTTAAATGAATTCCATTTAGTAGATCCATTGATGTCTCACAGTCAAGTCTAGGTAGAATGTTCTATTCTTCAACCAACAAAAATAATCAACAAACTATAGAGTACTCACTCAAACTAGGAATAGATAATCTTGTATTGCACCAATCCAAAATACCATGTGCATCTTTAAATTTTACTGCATCCTCAAATTTCAATTTTCTCTAGCAAGAATTCTTTTGACACATGCACCAACTCCATCATGTTATCCTTTACCATGCCCAGCTTCAAAAGAACTCCATATATGTTGGACATTAAGTTCCTTGTGAACCCTACTTAACCAATATAATATTTGACCATATGAGATGTTCTGTCATCTAGATTCCTCTTTCTCTTAATTTTCTATAAAATATATTGAACAAACTCCAACAAGTGTAACTGATTGTCACTCAAATAGAAATGATACACCCTCAAAAAATTTCTATCATCCTCTGTGCTATCATCTGCATGTCTATAAAAAATATGGACAAACATAGCTACTTGCATAGAATTATAACACTGTGATTGAATTTCCTCTTGTAGAGCTAGAGTATGATTTTCTGCAAAATCAACCACTGATAGTATAGTACCAATTGGAAATGTGTTTCTACATGAATTAAATTGGCCATCAATCCATTGATCATGTTGAGAGTGCATGACATATTTTGGTACAATCTTATTCTTAAATTCGCTTATGAATTCACGTACACTAAATTTTTCTATAACTGAATCACAACACTTTCCTATTTTTCCATCTTTTAAAGAATAGTCAACATTCTTAAATATTTTAACATCTACTATTTGTTTTCAAAAACCATTATCAACACTTTCATGCATACAAATTCTTAAGAATGAAAGATTTCCACAACTAGTGCATTGTCCAGATATACAAGAATTTAAATAAAACAATTTACCATCTTTCACAAAACAAACTTGATATAAACTCCCTTATTTTTTCAATTGGCATATTAATACCACATTCCTACATAATCA
This sequence comes from Sequoia sempervirens, assembly GCA_007258455.2. Lineage (NCBI taxonomy): Eukaryota > Viridiplantae > Streptophyta > Pinopsida > Cupressales > Cupressaceae > Sequoia > Sequoia sempervirens. The sequence continues at coordinate 155,047 of VDFB02096572.1, read as the reverse complement.
TGTGAGTATGCAAAGTACAACGTATATGACGAAAAACATCATAAAAATAATGAAATCGAACATGCATTTTACAACAAGATATTCATTTCTTATTAATTTTTACATACAATGGTTTATATTTTTCAAAATACCTTTGACTTATTTTAATATTACTAGGTAACACTAAATCACCACAAAATTTTCTATAAAATTTAGTTTGTGTTGTATCTAATAATTTTTTTGGATGAGGATCACGAACTTTGGACCCCACTCTTAGTTTTAAAACATCTCTAGCATTAGATGATACCCTAGTATTATCATGCCAATATTTTTCAATCAAAGATTTAATTTGAACATTCAATTTCATGTCAGACCTTGGGAGTCGACCACTAAAGCTCCAACATTAGTTAATTGGATCATTTTCTATACTTTCTCTTCTTTTTGCCACTCTTAGTAATGTTTTAGGATGTATTTGTAGAACTTCACTAATATTGCTTACCATTATTTTATTCAAAGTTGTTTTATTAACTAAAGCAGTTGTTATTGCTCTTCTTGTTGCATTTTTATCTTTAGATCGACTATTTTTTCCAATAAATTGAATGGTACTAGCAATAGTAGACATAAAATGTTTTAATGATTGATCTTTTCTTCTTGGTTTAACAAAAAAGCCTAACTTTTTCATTACTTTTCTCATTTTTGTATTCTTATCAATTGCATCATTAGTTGACATTGAAATGCAAGTTTTTTATGATAAATGATTTTTTTGTATATTCTATTCGCATGTGTTCTTATTTTCCTCCAAGAAATCTTACCAGGAAGATTATCCAAAACATCAATTTCAATTTAAAAAATATATTTTCATTAAATTCAACATCACATACTAGATTTTCATTTTAATATTCAACTTCAAAATGATTTCCATTTTTATCACCAAAATAGTTTTTAGTTTTATTTTCATCAACAAAATGGTTTTTGTTTTCATTTTCAACAAAAGGATCATTTTCGTTTTCATTTTCAACAAAAGGATCATTTTCATTTTCATTTTCAACAAAATATTTTTCATTTTCATTTTCATTTTCTAATTTATTTTCAGCAAATTCTATTAAATTTTCAACTCTCTGAATATTATCAATGTCAACATCGTTAAGTCTAGCATCTTGTAAGACTTCTACAAAAAAAAAAATCATTTCACTAAAATGTGAATTTGAAGAAATACTTGGATTTGTGCCTATTGAAACATTCTCCATAACATTGAAAGAGGGATTTGAAGAAATACTAGGACTTGTTTCTATAATCATATTATTTTCTAATTTGATTTCTTGCAAATTATCTTGGTCTACAAAAATGGTCTCCTCAATGTTTTTATCTTCAATAGCTGTGGAATTTAATGCTTCAACATTACTCATTGATCGAATCCTCATTCTTCTATTGCTTTGCCTTTTTGCTTCTTTATCTTTCATTGCTTTAATTTCTTCAAGAGTCAATGTCTTCCTATCTTTCCTCTTATTACGAGCTTGTGAATCCATGATTATTAAATTTTCAAGAAAAAATTAATCTCAATAATGAAAGTCTTCCAAAAGTTCAATCCAAATTGCAAGTTGAAGACTTGTAAAGAAAAAGGTATTCCTCTTTTGTTCCTCCAAACCAATAGAAAACTAACACAATTCCACTTAAAAAACTATTTACATGATGCCTCCTTTCAAAAATTCAATCCAAATTTCAAGTTGAAGACTTATAAAGAAAAAACATTTCCTCTTTTGTTCCTCCAAATGAGTAGAAAACTAACAAAATTCCACTTAAAAAATTGTTTACATGATGCCTCCTTTGAATTTAATTCAATCCGAAATGTAAGTTGAAGACTTGTAAAGACAAAAGTTGATAGAAAATATCCAAATATGTCACAGTCAAATGTACATGTGAAGTTGTAGACTTCATAGTAAAAGTTTTCCAGTAAATTAAAAATAAGTAAAAAGAGAAATGGGATCCCATTTAATAAAACATGATTCCATTTCATAATCGGGATCCTATTTATAAAACAATTTCCCACCATTTATTCAATGGGATCCCATTTCCCTATCAACGGTCTAAACATTTAATATTAAGAAACAAGATCCCGATTTACAAAACAGGATCTTGTTTTGTAAATTGGGATCCCATTTCTAAAAATTTGAACTTTCCCTTGCTTTGTGGTCAGGTTTTTGGCTTGTATTCTGGTTCGAGAAAAGCATTAGGGATATGAACCTAGGCCTTCAACCTAGTTTGACTTGCAATTTGAAGGTCCTGACAATGTCATAGAAAAATAGTGGCTTTGGACATATGGTTGACGACTTTTTTTGTAGAATTTTTGACAAAATTAAAACCCATTATCGATGAGATAGTGTAGATTCCAAATATGTATTTTTTTATAGTTATATTTTTTTATTTTATTTTTCCATTAATATCTAATGAAACTAGTCTATAAACTTGAAATATTAAGGATTTTTACTATTTTAATAACTTTTTATTAATTTTTTTTTCTAAAATTGATTGCATGGAAATGTACTTTAGACAATTCTTTTAAATTTAAAAAAAAATCAAACAATGAGACATTTAGGTCATCTTATGCATGATGTACATGACGATTTTTCAAAATGACAAACATGGCTAATAAAAATTTAACAAAAAAAATTACAAAAATATCAAAAAATGTGCTTCAATGAGTTGCAAATATTTTCCCAAAAGGATTTAGAAAAATACAATAATTTAGGTCAAAATATGGATGACGTACACGTGCATGGTATGGTTAAAAGAGTGACTTTTAAATAGTGGTGTTTAGAAATTCCTATTGAAAATTAATTTGTAGCATCTAAGTATTGAAATAAATTAAACATATTTGGAAACTACACTCTGAGTACTACATTTTAATATTAGTGACTTTTTTGAAGATTCCGTCTCTAAGTGCTTCAAATTTTAAGGTCAAATGTGTCAAATTCTAAAAATCGGGGAAAATGTTTCCACTTTTTGGCCAAAAAGTGGACTCAACTTCTTGTCAGCACCTAGATGCTACTCTACAAACAAGATAGTGCAAATAAGTAGATGGATATTGTCCTCCTTTCTACATGATTGATTAGCTGAGAGAGGAAGGAAAAGAGAAAGATAACCATGCCAATGGAGTAGGGCTTTGACAACCTTCAATAAAAATGGTGTAGGAGAAGAAAAATGGTGTAGAAGGTAAGTGAAGAGAGCAAGATAGTGAATAGAAGTGAAGTACGAATGGTAGAAGCTAGAGTGAGTGTTAGAATGAAATGAATGAAGTTCAAATGGCTATTTTAAAGGTAAAGGGTCATTTCCAAGTGGTCAATATTCACAAGGACATTACAATTTGTAGGTTGACAGTGAATCATAGTTCCCCAATGTCCACTAACCTGAGAATCCTATCAAGATAGAAGTGTAGAGTGCAAACGTTCATGTAGCATATGTACGTTCCTGATAGAAATTCCATCACCATTGGAAATTTGACAAGGACACGTGAAAATCAAGACAAAGGTGGCAAGTTTTTGCATTGTCGAGTTTGTAAGGCTAAAATGAGGTAATATAATGAGAAATTATGCTAGGTACAAATTTATGCCATTGCATTTTCCCCCAATAGAAAGCATCTGTGTCAATGCATATGTGAGCTAAAGAAGAAAGAGATTGAAGAGAATATACTAAAAACATAGAGGAAGTAGTCCTTCGCTCCAATATACCCTGACGTGAAAGAGAATGAGCCCCACTAGGATGTGAAGAGGACACAAGTCTTCAATCCTACAAATCCAAATACAATCTCACCATAAACATGTCAACTGTAGACAAACATGTTAGGAAAAAAAAGGAATCATAATAGAAACAATAATAAGATACAGTAAGATACAATAGGACACAATGAGACACAATCTTATAAGATATAAGATAATTTTTTGGCTATTGTAAACTACGTCGTAGGATACTCATAGAAAAAACAAGTCTAGTTAGGATGCCCCCAAGCTAGACACCAAGATATAAGATATTAAACACCAAGACACAAGATATCAAATATCAGATAGAAGGCACAAGTTGCAAGACACCAAAGGATTCTTTTGAAGAGAAGGCTTTCAAGAAGGGATTCTTTCAATAGGGGACCATTTTCTCAAAACATCAGGACACCAAGGGAACCTTTTGAATTGAGAATCCTTTTGAAATATGAAATCAAGTGATTCTATCATCAAGGAATCCTTTTGAAAGATCTTTTGCTGATAAATCCATTGGAAAGAGTGCTCCTTTTTGAAAGCAAAATTTTCAAACTCTTTCTTTTAGAAAGAATACTCCTTTTTGAAAGGAAATTCTTCATACTCTTTCACCAAGGGATCCTTTTGAAAGAACCTTTCATCAAGGAGTCGTTTTTGAGAGAATACACCATTTTGGAAAGTGAGGGTTTTCAATAAGGGATCCTTTTTTCAAGGAATTCATTGCAAATAAATTTTACACAAAGTAATCCTTTTGAAAGAATTCTCCTTGTTGAAAATTAGACAAGCATGATAGCCCCCCTTAAGTTGACATGTTCTATGTAGATGAGCACATGACATCCTTAAGGAGAAAAGAAAGACAAGAGACGTTGTGGAATGAGTACATGATGTGATGTACTCATGGTATGTTATCACATCCACGAGAGACAACACATTAGAACCAAAACATCATGAAGCAAACACAAAGAGACAAAGAAATCAAGAGATAGGGGTTTCTAATAATTTGGGGTCAAAATTGTCCATAGATATAGATAGATAGATATAATATAGTATACATATGAATTATCATCAATCCCAAAATTCCTTAGAATGTGAAGGACACATGAAGACAAAGTAAAATAAAAATCCTTGGTCAACATGGAAGAAGGCCTAAATTCCCCCAACACTTTGCATCATCCCCAATATCAAAAAGCAAGATTACAACACATAGAATAATGATGACAAAAATAGAAGAAGCATATGAAAATTTTCTATGCATATATCCAAGTACCTACAAGGGTAGCAAGGGTAGCAAGGGTCCTCCCTAGTCAAGATTACAAAACATCAAAAGACAAGTATTAGGGAACACAAACAAACAAACAAATCTAGTGTATAGATGTAGGAGATACCACCCTAGTCATCATCATCGAGTAGATCGTCTTGCTCCCAATCTAGATCATTAGAGGGGGAAGGAGGGTAAGACTACAAGGGTAGTACCCTTCAAATATCTTACGACAAGAGCCAAGGAAGAAGGTCCCTCTAGGTATTCTTCATTGAGCTCCTATGAGGTGAAGGCCATCAATTTTACAAAAAATAAGGACAAAGCTAGGAAATCATCCACTAAGTTGAACATGCACTTCTCAGGAGTGCTATGTGTCAACAGAGTGGGAGGAGGAAAAGACACTTGAGAGTCACTAATAGCCTCAACAAAAGGGGTAGTGACAAACTTCATGGATGGAGTGGATGCCTCTATCACAAGGACAACACAAGCCAAAATAGAACTGGAATCTAAAGAATATGAAGCTTTCTTATGACCATCACCCAAGGTGAGATCATCCTCCAACTTACGCTTTAGGAGAGGATGCAAGATCCCCACAAAGGAAGTATAAGTAGAGGAGGAGCTGGAGGGACCCACAGAGGATACTACCTTTTTATTAGGCATGTTGATAGACTACAAAAAAAGGAGGAATTTTCAAAAGGTATATGAGAACTGGAGGCTTCGTTGAGGAAGTGATGAAGAGATACACCCTTTTGGGGTGAGGGACATCATAACTTGTAGGAGGAGCTGGAAGCAAGAAAAAAGTGATGGGATATGAAGCAAAGGACATATAAGTAGATGGAGCTATAGAAGGGACATGAACAAAGACAAAAAGCTCCTCAATCATCTGTGAGGTAGCATGCTCTTGAGCTATAGCCTTTTGCTAATGCTTATGCTCATGTGCAAGCCAATCACATCGACTATGAGCATTAGAGGAATCAAATTGAAAATAGGACAAGGCTACTAATCCACTATGGGAGCTTCCTTCACAAATTTTTCTCATGGAAGGGCGGTCTCTTAAGTGGGAGCAGGAGGAGGCCTAGGAGTAGAAACGACAATAGGAGAAACAAAAATAAGTGCCTTGACAGTGGGCCTCTTCCCATTCACCGTCTAAGGAGAAGGTGGAGGAATAGTAGGAGGTCATTGAGGCTGAGATGTAGAGACTACCCCATGGGAACACTTCCCCTTACCATATAGGGTGGGTTAGGGAATTGTGGGAAAAGTAGGCAACTGAAAAGCTTGACACTCTGACTACCACCACATAGGCACCATTCTACTTCCCATGTGAGGCACAAAAGTAGGAATTGACGATGCCAACAAAGGTTGAGAAGAAGAAGCAAATGGTGTAGAAGATGCAGAAGGGGAAGGCTCCAAGGTGAGAGAAAGCTTCTCCTACCCTATTGACATGGTAGAAGAGATAGCTTGCTACTACACTAGCATAGAAAATTTCATAGGAACAACATAGGGAGACACAAGAAAACTAGATTTTAGCACCAAGCCCCTAGTATTATACTTAACATAATCTCGCTACAAAAAATATCTCCTGGGAGGGAGGGATCCTATTGGGGAAGGTCAAAAGTGATCCAAAGAAAATTCCCCATGTGAGACAAGTGGTTTATAGCTAGTAACATGAACAATGTGTATTGTTCCCTTGTGGGGGAATTTTAGAAACTTGTGGACCAAAAAGGCAACTAAATTCATGGAAGCTAGCCATGGAATGCCTAGCTTAGCCCTAAACAAGTTAGAATTTGGAATCACTGCAAATGAAAAGTCTACAGTGTTAGGCCCAACTAGGATAGACAAAGAAATGGTGCCCATAGGGGAAATAGAAAGCCCATCATGAGTATGGAGAGTGACCTGAGACTCATCGTGCTTCTCCTTATGAATAGTGTTAATGAACAAGGTTTCCTCCATTATTGATGAGGGCGCAACCTGAGACACATAAAATAACCCACAAACAAGAGAATAATTTTATTATTCAGAAATGGAGCTTCTTACATGCAGAGGATCTCAAATCCCCAAGTTCTACAACACATGCAATTTACAAAAAGCTACAAAATAACCCTTTTTGCAATATGTGAGCTTGTTCCCCAAAATGTTACCCAAAAATTAGAAACCTGCCCATAAATA